>MU105948.1:0-22315 GCA_012274485.2 Sinapis alba | reverse complement strand
CATGTGTACCTGAAAGTTATATATGTACATGTGTACATGTGTGGACATGATGTACTGATTTTTCATTTTGACTAATTCATTTTTTATAAGATATAGTTTCTAAAGATATAGTTACTGACTTTTCATATGTAGTTATATGTATATGATATAATGTACATAAAATTTCACTATCCACATGTACAAAGATTCACATGTATACTATGTTTTATTGTACATATGTACACCAAATATCCATTTGTATACTAGCTTACAAAGGTATACTTGGATAATTTTTACTTAACATATGGTTTATTTTGATGATTTTCACAAATATATACACATTACATGCACACTTAATTAATAAACATACATGTATATTTAGAATGTACACAAGTATGTATATCTATATGTACACTGATTCACAAATATATATATCTACACATGATTAATAAAATCTAAGGAATACTAATACTGAGGTGGACATTAAATCAGGGCCAAAGAAATTAACAAAAATCGAAACTAGTTACTTATTAATGAAAAATCAGTTTTTAGCCTTGTTACAAAAACGGATAAATGTGTATATTAACTTTGTTATGGGAAGCTTACACATAGACTGCTGTAGCCTAATGGTAAGTTGGTGTGGTTATGCCTTCCATACCTGCATTCGACTCCAGCTGAACTTTTTTTTTAAAATATTAATTCACTAATGGCATTATCGTAATTGTGTTATCTTCTTCCCCAACCCCTTAGGGTTACCAATTTTGCAGGATTCTTAGCTCATTGGCATGAACAAAATAAAAGACAGCCTCAAATCATTTGAATTGGTCTTATTACTCTTGATTTTCGTGTTGATTTGTTAACTTTGATTTGCCGGTGGTAAAATTAAACAAAATGAAGAAGAAAACAAGATATATGGCAGCACGAGAAGCTTTTTCCGGAGCTTGACGGACGATGAGTGCAGCGGCTCAGAGAAAGAAACTCACATTCGTTAGAGTTACCCGCATTCAAGCTCGTGAATTAAACATATACGCGACAGAAAGTTTTGATGAGGGCTGAGATGGTGTTGATGGCGGCTGAGATTCATGAAAGAAAGAGAGAGTGAATAAATCTTAACCATCTAATATGTAATTAAATCAATGGTTTATAGAAATTCAGGTAACTTTATTAATTGATGCAAGTTTAGTTAAATATATTTTTTAAAAAAGATGTAACTAGATTAGTTAGGAGATAGGTTAGAAGACAAGGGAAAGTTAAGAAAAAGTGTCTTAGGAGAGAAAAGTGTCCTAGAATGTAATAAAGAAGAGGTAATGTGACCTATTGTGTAAATGTTTCTGGATTTAATGGTATTTTATAAAACTTCTTAAAATTGTTGTTTCAGACGATGAAAAAAAAAGAAAGAGCTAATTTATTATATTTATGTTTATTTGATCATCAGTGTTATGGAAAATAGAAATATTGATTTATATGATGATGTATTTCAGTATTTGACCAGTGTAAAAGATAAAAAGAACTACAGAATTTATATATTTTCCTCACATTTCCTTGTATCAAAAGTCTCATGGTATAGTTTTGTAATACTTTCGGTATATTCTAGTGAATTTGTCTTATGTTAATCGTTTATGGTCACTCAATTGTTTTATTTGTGAAATTTCAGACTATGAAGTTATATAATATGGTGAATCTTTCAATCTATCATCACTTTGGAAGCTTATCGCAATCAGCAGAAACCCATCCGAGTTGTTGTTTCTCGTTGTCGTAGATCACCATAGTCCCTTGCATAGATATATCTTCAAAAATAAAACAACAAAGACACAAATCAGTTTTTGTTTAGCCAAATAATAAAACATTACTGTTAATAGCTGTTCCTTCTTCACCTCCGATTACGTTGGAGTCTTGTAGTCCTACTTCACTTCCATTGAGTATTCCCAAACAGACGTTCCCAGTTTTCTAAAAATAAAAATAAAAAATCATTTTCACAATCTTGAATGTATAAAAGGAGTTTCTTAGGTCTTTATATTTCTTACAGAGACGATGAGATAAGACTCAGGTGGAATCTGGAGCTGAGAGTTTGTTCTGCCATTCTTAAAGTTGACTGTTAAGGTCTTGAACAAGTTCTTGACCTCAAGAACAGATTTCAAAGGCTTAGCTCCTTTCCAACATATTGCTAACGTCTTATCCTCTTTCACATCCTTCAACGGTTTACCTTTCAGATCATTTCCAATCTGAGACACATGAAAAGATATTGCATTAAGTAACCATAAAAATACATACATTAATCTTAAGTATTTATATAATTTTCTTCAGTTACCAGGTGAACTATTGCTTGGTATGTCTTGCTGTTGAAATAAGTATAGGAGCTTCCGGAATCAAAGATGAGTTTCAGGCCACTTAAACCTGTTGGCTTCCCGTTGTAAAGAAGCTCGGCTGGTCCAGTCGTGTAGTGGTTGCTTAATGTCAAATGATAGACGAATCAATAGTTATAAAAATAAAATAAAAATAAAAACAATACCGACATCTAGTAGAATATAAAAGAAAGAATTGAAGAAATACCTATACTTAGGTGACACTAATGTTGTCCAGGATACACCTGTAGAAGGAATGAGATTGTCTCCAAAGAACAAAAAGCCTCCCCCTTTAGAGCTTAAGCAATGCCCAAGCACATTTCTAGTTAGTCCGGCCGAGACAAGCTGTGTCAAGATGCTGATTTTCCCTTTCCCAAGCCCCAAAACTCCAACAGTAGCAGGCTGAGGATGTGCACTAGGGAAATGCTGATCATAACCGCACCTATAAACACAATGCAAGAATCAATATTTTCATCTCAAGACTAACATTACCGTGTTAATGAAAAATACAATTCCCTTAGGTAGCTCACCCGAATGCTAAGCGGGGTACCAAAGACGAGCCGTCTAGGAGTTTTAAAGAAAACTGATCAACGACAAGCGCACCCATTGATGAACCTTGATCAGCATATTCAACCTCGTAGTCGCATTGGTCTTTCGGGTTTGGACATTCAGGCTTCTTAGACCAGTGTAGAGCTGAGCAAATTGGGTCTGAGCATGGGACAGTGTTTGACTTAGGCTTGTACTGAAGTTCAGTACGCTACAAAACAAACAAATAGAGATAAGAATACAACAGAGAAAGAGGTTGATTTTGACAAGAAAATGAATGGAACAATATAAAAATATATACCACAGTGCAGCCAGAGCAAGGAGCATCGCACTGAACCCATGTGAGATCACTGCCAGTATCAATATCAAAAGTAAAGTCCTTTGGAGGATTTCCTATTTGAAGAGAGACCGAGTAATATCTGCAATACAAAAGTCCACAGGATTATCAGTATCATTAAAGAAATAGAATAAACATTATAGTAGTATAATTTACTAATAAAGATACGAATATTATTCGACGATTAAGAAGATAAACAGAGACTAAAAAGTCTACGTTAATAATTAAAGCAAAAAAAAAAAAAAAAAGTCTACGTTGAGAAAGAAGGTTTGATGGTTCAAAATTAAGAAAATATACAATGTTCAGATATAGTTTTAGATTTTACAGTTTGATATTTTGATATTTTAGTTTTTTTTTTAAATAACTTTTAATAGTCTTTTTAATTAAATGATAAATGTACAACACCAAAGTTCTGAACAGAGGAAAAAACAGAGCAAAATTCGACCAAAACTCTTCTTTACCAAGGAATCAAAACATTTTTTAGTGTTTACGGCTTAGTTTTAGACTATACATACTTAGTTTCCAGATTAATATTGCTAAATCTTATTTTAGGAGCTACGTAATAAAAGAGATGAGAAGAGAACATCTATCTGTTTACCCGAGAGGGAAAACATTGCCGGAGAGAGGGAAGACGAATGAGTAAGGATGAGATTTGGGAGATAGCGTATTTGAGAAGGTTTTGAAGATCGAACCTTGAATTGATTGAGGAACTATAATCAAAAATAAGATCAGAGGAAGAGACAAACTCAAATTCATTTTTTATCACACTTTCTTGCAAAGCAATCTTCACAAGCAAATCAAACAGTTGCAGAAAGAGAGAGAGAGAGAGAGAGAGAGAAAGTTGATATATGCATCTAACGATCAAGATCTCTGAACTTATATATACTAATAAAGAAAGAAAGAAAGAAAGGAAGAAAAAATAAATATTCAGTCAAAAAGAAAGAAGGAAAAAAAGCATGCATTTATATCTCATAAATATTTTCAGATTTGTTTTAATAAATTCAAGTTTTACACATAAATTAAATAAAAAAATTTAAAATAAGATTTATATTATTTTAAACTATAATTAGATAACTAGAATATTACAAAAAAAAACATAATCTATAATAATGGTCAAGAGGAAATAAAGTTTTTGAATGATCTACAGAACAGACACTAAACATGACTGGAAAAAAATCATGTACCTGAGACAATGAAGAGAACTCAATAAGTTATGTCAAGTATAGAATAAAAATGGAACTGATAAGCAAATCGACGTCATTAATATTTATGCAGGAAAGTAACAGTTGATATGATAAATGAGAAAGACGATAATGAAACAATGTCTATTGAAAAGTGCACACACATAAATGATTGGACAAATCATAAAGAAGTAATAGACAAATGTAAAAACTCTTGTAAAAGGGAGAGGTATTTAGACCAGTAGACCATACACTAGAATGTGTAAAACAAGTGGGATAGAAATGAGTCGTTGCACTAAAGAAAGATCAATATGGAGTTGATTGTGAATAGACATAGACTCATGTGGTAGATGCAACTACTTTCAGGTTCCTTATCAATCTGGCAATGAAGAAAGAACTTGAATTATACGATCGACTGAAAATGATAATCTCTGAAAGATACAATCCATGAAAGATTGATGATATCAAAATCATATTTCCGGGAACTCTAGTTATTCGATCGATTTGAAACAAAATATTTTATGGGTATATAAAATATTATAATATTAACTATTGTATCCATTTGTATTTGTCAAGAGATTATGGATTTGAATATAATCCAAACTTCTGAAGAGTTATAACAAATTGTTTGCTTGGAAGAAAGATATTGAAAAGACCACATTGTTATGTGTTCTAAACTGGTCATCTATAATAAGAGATGTTATTTTAAAAGATCCTTAAAGACTTTAAGATGCTCATATATATGACTGGTCCTGAAGCACCATACTTAATAGTGTTATTTGAGAAAGTTACTAATCTATTTCAGTTTAAGATGTAATTTCATATGACAACAAAGAAAATCATAATAATAACTTTTATAGTTACAAATGAATAACTTGTATGTATGAGAGGAATTTTTAGACAATTGTATGTAAGAAATTTGGTCTAAAATCCAAATAGACCAAGAAACTATTGTTTAAGTCAAAAGAGAATTATGGACAAGGAGTCTAAAGACCCTAGATATCAGAATAAAAATAAATAGAGTTTATTATGTTAAACTCAATTCTCTAAAGTGATTTATTTGATTGGAATGCATATCCTGAAGATATTGTTTCTAGGGGAAGAAATATGATAGTAAGTGTGGTTGTACTCTTTTTCCTTATCATGTTTTTTCTCTCAATGTTTTTTTCCATGAGAAGGTTTTAACGAGGCAACAAAGAACACACAAAAATAGACACCTAAAGAGACTGTTACAATTTGAGTGATGAAAGTTTATTATTTTTCTAAAGTTTTTGAGATAAAGAGAATCAAAGAAAATGATCAAATCATACAAGACTCATGCACTATTGAAGAATGATGATGTCAGTTGGCTACATGTTCGTTCAAGTCACAGTTTGGTTGACTTATTCACTAAGGCGTTATCCAATGTTACTTTCTAGAAGTTAGTTCATCTTACCGGATTGCATTATCTCAAAGATCTTGACGTATGTGCACATGAAGAAAAGTCAATACGTGTTGCACTCATTTTTCCTTAACCACGATTTTTCCCATTGAATTTTCCTGGTGAGGTTTTTAACGAGGCAACATCTACGGTGTTTTGAAAGCACTTGTATCATAGACATCAAGGAGAAGTGTTATGAATATTGTGTGATGTCTATTATGGAATGTTCTAAATTTACTTGAATTCTAAGTTTACTTGTTCACTAAGTTCTACTTGGTCTCCAAGCTATTGTAACCTATATATATAGTTCATTATCAATGGAATAAGATACACCAATTCCTCTATTCTCTTCTTTATTATAACAATTTCTACAAAATATCATATTTTCTTGTTTGAACAAAGAAATACGTATAGTTTGCTATTAATTTATTGTCAAAAAAGCAAATATTAATTTGCGTTTATTGGAAATAGTTTCAATTCTCTGAAGTAGTTTACACGGGTTATTCTCAATTTGTGAAGATGAATATCTAAAAATGATCAGTTTTTTCTACTAATATGAAAAGATTTCGACGCAGTAAAATTTTCTTTTCTGACTTCTGGATCAGACATAATTCAAGAGCACAAAAAATTATAACGAACGGATAAGCTTGCACATGGTGCGAAGAATTCTTTTTCAGCTATGCTTTATGTTTATGTTGATTCCATCCTTTGGATTTGATTTTCCAAACCTATAGTACCAATTACTTAGTTTAGATATTATTGTTAAAAAATATAGCCACATTTCAGTATTAAAGAATTGTTATACACTAGCGATAAATTTATATATTTACCGATTTTATCATATATTTTTGCTTTTTTGGAATAAAGCTCTTGCAAACTTTCAGCGGTTGATGTCTACTTGAATAATAGAAGTTTGTGACAGGAAAAAATAACAAATGCCATTATTTTGGTTGTTTAAAACAGCATTTGATAGTTTGAGAATTATATATAATGAATTATGTCGCAGGTTGGCATAAATTTGATAGTTTGAATGGTATTTTTGCAAACTGAAGAATAATTTGCACACAACAAAGAACTTGAAAGTTTTTCTCTAAAAAAATCCACACAGTTAGGTAATTAAATTATGAACAGAGGAAGCTTTGTAGTATAAAAATATTGGAGGGGGAAGAGCCGGAGAGAGGTGATTTTTAACGCGGAGTTGACGCGGTTACATCTGTACGATGGTTGGGGGGGGGGGGATTGATGATTTTGACACATTAAAGATATTAAACAATGACCAATTCAGTTGTTGACACATTAAAGATATTAAACAATGACCAATTCAGATAAGCTGAACTTTATAAGAAAAACTGTGGGTATTAACGAAATGCCTCAAAGAATAATGGACAATTTAAACCATTTATAAATGTTTTTTCCTATTAAAAACTTTTAATGAAAGGATTCATTGATTTCCCCAAGGAGTTCTTCGTTATGTTTTCATCACTTGCTTGTCGTAAGTGATATACTTTCAATAGGCCATTGTTCAAGCAGATGGGCCAACCGAAATTTTGTCATTATTGTGGCGCGCCTGATGAGAATAGAGACCATTTATTCTTTTCTTGCCCATATTCGTTGGGCTGAAGATGGCAGGAACCTGTTTGGTATTGACGCTGATCCGGACCAGTGGCGGAGCCAGCCCAATCTTTTAAGTGGGTCAAATTGACAATTAATATGAATAATGTGGGTTAAAACACCTTAATTTGTAACATTTTCTTAGTTTTTAATAAAAAATATATGTAAAATTTGTTAATAAAAAAAAATTCACCTAGGTCATTTGACCACCCTAGTCACTACCTTCTTCCGCCACTGATCCGGACTTGGACACCACCCTCTTGATTGTTGACAAGTTCGTATGATCGTCTTACCTCTATTCTCCTGAGACTTGTCCTATAGATCACCATTTACTTCATATGGTGCAAGCGTAACGAGAGGAAGCAAAACAATAACACCAAGAGAGTTGATCAATTAGCCAAGAAGATCGACGAAACAGCAAGAAACCACATAACATCTACCAAATACTTCCTCAATCCGAGACTACAAATGGACTGATGATGCGGTGGCTTGAAACTCATGTAACCGCAGATTAGCTCTTTAGGACAGTTTTCAGTTATTGAACTATGTATAGTTGCACATATATTCTTTCTACGATGATCAATAAATTTAGCATTTCATCAAAAACACAACGTATCTTAATTGTCAAATTCTAAAATTTGGTTTATTGATTTTAGTAGCTCAATATTTTTATTTGTTTAAAGACCATATATTCAATTTCATGTATTTTTATTCTAGTGGTTTCATACGTGATGGGAGGAGTCTATAAATATGAATGATATTTTGGGCATATAAACCAAAAATCGAAAACCTAACCAAAACCTATTAAAAAGCGAATTTGAAATGGAACTTGAGTTCACAAATATCCGAACAATATCTATATTTCTAGAACAAAAAAAATTGAAATCAAACCGAAACCTGAAAATCGAATGGATACCCGAATATTTAAAATACAGTTTTTATACTTTTAAATATAAAGTACACTTCATTTTAAAATTGCTAATATTTAAAAAACTACTAAATATGTAAGATATTTTTATCAACATATTAAAAAAATTTGAATTACCCAAAAAAACTGAATTACTCAAATAGTTTTTATTCAAGACATTTAAATTTATCTGAATTATACGATATTTAATCTGAAAACTGAAAAAATCTGATTCTTATTCGAACTACTTGAAATAAATGAAATTGGACTAAAATTTTGTTGGATATTAATCGGTTCCTATAATTGTTATATGAACCAAAGCAAAAATCAAGATAACCTAACTAAAATTGAAAAACTTCATAAATAACAGAATGATTTATATATATATCTGAAAAAACAAAAGAACCGAACTAGAACATAATTGAAACAAAAACATCAAGGCCTAGTACATTTATTAAAAGTTAAAATTGTTATTATATCTTGGATAGTCGTCATATTAGGATAATTATGAGGATATAAACGAGTCAAAATGAAAAAAGGAACAAATCATCTTCTATTTAGTAATTTTGCTAATCAGATATACGCGTTTCTTTCTATTTTAACATCTAAACTAGAACTTGACCCGCGCCTCTGTGTGGATGTTTGATTTAACTTATATTCAACGTAAATTCATAAACCGCTGATTTTATAAAAAAATCTTATGTATATTTTTTATGTTTTGTAATTTACATACATAGTAAAATATATTATTTTATAATTTTAATGTTTGATAATAGTTTTTTTTATTTGTACATAAGCTATATTAAAAATTTATAACTTGATGCAATTTGATGTAACTGTACTATTCATATATTAACATATTATTTTTTTGTTAATTTATTTGAATATAAAATAACATACTAATTTTTTTAATTTTTTGCATTAGTTTTTTATGAATTATTATTATTTTTATGATATTTTATTTTCTTGAAAATTGAATTCTCAAAACTTTTTTATATTTCACTAAGCTAAATAAGATAATAATATATTTAAAAAAATAATTTATATAATATATACTATATTATAATTGATATTCTCAGATGATCAATAATACCATCATCTTTAGAATTGTAACTAATTAATCTAAATTTATTTTAAATGCAGTGGTGGAATTTATAAATAAAAAAAATATTTAATTTATTATAAATGTAATGACTAAATATGTAAATAAAAAGAAATACTAAAAGTACACTGCTATTTATGTTTTCAAATAATTCTTGTTTATACGTTTATACTGTTATCCATGTTTCCAAACAGTACCAAAAAGTATTTTAGTTTTAATAATATAGATTTATAAATTTTGATGGAATCCAATATATACGCGTTCCTTATCTCTGTGTTTCGTACCTGTTTCCGTCGAAGTCAAAATATTTTTTGTTATTAAAAAGGAAATTCATGAAAAAGACACTTTTTTTTGGAAAAAGACATTACACATTATGTCAATATTATTTTGATATATCTTTATCCCCGACAAATAAATAAAAACGTCTATTTCGCTCTCCTCTCTTTGCCGTGAATGGTGTTGTGACTGATGTAAGAAGAAACAAATTAAGAGATGAAGGAACAATAAAGAAAGACACAGAGACTTAACGTGGTTCACCAATAGGCTACGTCCACGGCCAAAAAGAGTATTTTATTTATGGAAGAATTACATAAATTTATCTACAAGAAGAACATATTGGTTTTGTCTTGATGACTGCTTATTAGGTTTAGAGGAGGCACAACTATAAATATAGTGTGTCCTAGAAAACCCTAGCACTAATGGACCTCAAAACGCTAAGGCCCAATAGATTCAAGGCATTATTCAACAAATCTCCACCTTGACTTGAATCCTCCATAATCAGATGTACAAGAATGCATTTTGTAGTTCTCAGAATACAGATGTATCAGACTTTCGTTTTGCTTCAGATATTCCGTCGAACTCAGATGTTAGATGTCCCGTTGGACCAGATGCTCCTCAGAGCAAGATGCCCTCACTTGGGCAAGATGCTCGTTCGAACCAGATGCCCCTTAGGGCCTGACGCCCATCAGGGCCAGATTTAACAGATTGAGATGTTCAACAAGTCAAGACAATGCTTAAACTTGCTGTGAGGAACCGGTTTAGTGAACATATCTGTAGGATTATCAGTTGTTCCTACCTTCTTCAGTTTGATCCTCTTCTCATCTCTCAAAAATTGGTATCTTACATCAATATGCTTGGTTCTCTCATGATGAACATGATCCTTGGCTAAACAGATAGCACTCAAGCTATCATAGAACACAGTAGCCTGATCATGATGAAGACCAAGATCACTGACCAATCATCTCACACCATATCGCCTCCTTAGCAGCTTCTGTCAGTGACATATACTCTTCCTCAGTAGTAGGCAAAGTCACTGTCGACTGCAAAGTCGCCTTCCAGCTCACAACAGAACCATCCAAAGTAAATACGTAACCATTCATAGATCTCCTACTGTCCACATCTCCTGCATAATCTGAATCAGAATACCCTGTAACCAGTCTCGGATCTTTGTTTCCATAGACAAAACCAACATCAGATGTACCCTTAAGGTACCGAAAAATCCTGTTCACAACCATCCAGTGCTCCTTTCGTGGCTGAACCATGAACCTACTCACAAAACTGACTGCATGTGCAAGATCTGGTCTTGTACAGACCATAACATACATTAGACTTCCTACAGTGCTAGCATAAGGAACTCATGACATATAATCAATTTCCCTTTCAGACATTTTATCACTCATGGTAGGATGAAAATTTGCAGCACATGGAGTATCGATAGGCTTAGCAGCAAGCATTCCAAATCTTGTAAGAACCTTCTCAGTGTAGGCCTTTTGTGACAAGAACAACTTCTTCTTTGCCCTATCTCTGAAGATCTCCATTCCTAGAATCTTCCTCGCAGCACCCAAATCTTTCATCTCAAACTCAGAACTCAGTAGCTCCTTAAGCTTCTGAACATCACACTTCTTCTTGGCAGCTATCAGTATGTCATCTAAATACAACAACAGGTAGATATACGACCCATCCTCCACCTTGCTCATGTAAACACAACAGTCATAAGGACTCCTGTAGTAGCCCAACCTGACCATATAGCTATCAAACCTCTTGTACCACTGCCTAGGAGACTGCTTAAGTGCATAAAATGACTTCTTCAACTTGGACATGTGGTCTTCCTTACCAGGAACTAGAAAACCATCATGCTGAGTTATATAGATCTCCTCCTCAAGCTCTCCATGAAGGAAAGCAGTTTTCACATCAAGTTGCTCCAAGTCCAGATCCCGACGTGCTACTATTGCTAATAACACTCTGATAGAAGTGTGTTTGACCACATGAGAGAAAATCTCATTGTAGTCCACCCCTTCTCTTTGACTGAAACCTCTAGCAACAACTCGAGGTTTATACTTAACTCCCTCTTCTAGTGACTGACCATCTTTGATCTTGTAAATCCACTTGCAAGTTACGACCTTTCTCCCCGGTGGTAGTGTGACCAGATCCCATGTGTGATTCTTTTCATGAGACTCCATTTCGTCTCCCATTGCAGCAAACCATTTCTCAGATGCATAACTCAAAATAACTTCTCTGTAAGTGGATGGCTGGTAAGTATCCACTTCCTATGCAACCTATAATGCATAACCCACCATATCCTCAAACTGATATCTCTCTGGTGGCCTGACATCAACTCTCCTTGGTCTATCCTTAGCAATACTACGTATTTCAGACCCATCACGTTGATTTTCAGAATTAGAAGACTTTGGCTGCTCATCAGACGTCGATCGTTTGTACTCTACTTGTGGATTGATTTGATCTCTGTGATTGCATGATCCTGTGTTTGGTGTAGATTGATCGATCCTTGACACTGGATCAATTGATCTTGGATAGTGTGACTGCACTTCCTGCAGCTCCACATGCTTGTTAAAATCCTCCTGCTCTGCTTCTGAAATGAACTCAGATGAAACTCTAAGAATAGAACTCTCATCAAACACAACGTTCCTTCTCAAGATAACCCGTTTCTCAGATGGAGACCATACTCTTTATCCCTTTACACCATCTACATAGCCCATAAACACTCCCATCTTTGTTCTTGGTTCTAGTTTTCCTTCACTAACATGATAGTAAACCGTGCAACCAAAGACTCTCAGAATAGAGTAATCAGCAAACCTATCTGACCACACCTTATTAGGTACTCGACACTCGATCCCTGTATGTGGTCCCAAATTGATTAAATAACAAGCCGCATTCACTGCTTCAGTCCAAAACCTCTTCTCCAAACCAGCATTTGAGAGCATGCACCTCGCTCTCTCCAGCAAAGTCTGGTTCATTCTTTCTGCTACACCATTCTGTTGTGGTGTATATCTGATTGTAAGATGCCTAGCAATCCCTGCATCCTTACAAAACTGATTGAACTCTGATGAACAGAATTTCAAACCATTATCAGTACGAAGCCTCTTAATCTTCTTCTCAGTTTGATTTTTCACCAGTATCTTTCACTCCCTGAAACTGTTGAAAGCTTCACTTTTATGCTTCATGAATATTATCCAAGTCTTCCTCGAATAGTCATCAATCATCGACACAAAATATTTGTGACCCTTCAGCGACTCCACCTTGAAGGGACCGCAACAATCTGAATGGATGTAATCCAGTGTGCCTTTCGTCTTATGAAAAGCCTTAGGAAACTTCTTTCTATGCAGCTTCCCAAACACACAATGCTCACATAACTCAAGACTCTTGGTCTTATGACCACAAAGAAGATCTTGCTTCGACAGAATCTGCATCCCACGCTCACCCCTATGTCCAAGCCTCATATGCCACAACTTGTTCATATCAGTCTCGTGAACCTCTGGAGATGCAACATTTGCTGAACCTGAAACCATAGAACCATCCAGCAAATACAGAGTACCATGAATGAAACCTCTAATAATCACATCTGAACCCTTGTAGACATTTAGAACTCCATCTCCACCTGAATACTTGAAGCCTCTGCTATCCAAAAGACTAACTGAGATCAAGTTCTTGGACATAGATGGAACATGTCTAACTCCAGTCAACGTGCATACTCTACCATCATGTGTCCTAAGTTTAATAGAATCGGTTCCTGCAATATCGCAAGCAAAGTCATTCGCTATCTTGATTTTACCATTAGTCACTTCCTCATCCTCTGAGAACCATTATCTCCTTGGACACATATGATAAGAAGCACCTGTGTCTAGGACCCACACATCTATAGGATGTGTTTTCCCATGACAAACCAGCGCAATACCTTCATCAGACTTAGCTTCATTCTCGGCTATAGCAGCGGAACCATCTTGCTTCTTCTTCTTAGGACAATCCGATTTCCGATGTCCTCTCTTTGCAGTAATTGCAAATATCAGTTGGTTTAGGATCCCTTGGAAACGAATTTTTGTCTTTCGACCTCTTGTCTTTTCCAAAGTTCTTTCCACCACCTACAAACAACCCAGAAGCTTGGTCATCTATACCAGAACCTGATACCTTGTGTCGCAACTCCCTGCTGTGAAGTTCCGACCTTACTTCCTCCAAACTCAACGTATCCTTACTCCCTATGAATGACTGAACAAAGTTCTCATAGGAGTTAGGCAGTGATACCAACAAAATCAGTGCCACATCCTCATCCTCCACCCTAACGTCAATATTCCTCAGTCTAACATAATAGTATTTAGACTATTAGGATGATCATGAAGTTGTGTACCTTCATGCATCCTCAGAGTGAAAAGAGGCTGTTTCAGAAGTAGTATTTTAGTCAGAGACTTCGTCAACACAAACCAGCTGCAGTATCAACACCGGAAACTTCGATGATGATCTCATCTGCCAGACTCAACAAAATCGTTGAATACGCCTTCTCTTCAGTAACTTCCATCTCAGTTGTAACATGCTCAATCTTCTTTCCTGACAACGGTACCTAAAGACCTTGTTGCTTCAGCAACGCCTTCATCTTGATTTGCCAGAGACTGAAACTGTTCCTTCCAATAAACTTCTCGATCTTCATGTTCATCCCATACATCTTTTCACCAGATTCAACTCGGAGCTCTGATACCAGTTTGTTGTGACGGATGTAAGAAGACACAGATTAACAAATGGATGAACAATAAAGAAAGACACAAAGATTTAACGTGGTTCACCAATAGGCTACGTCCACGGGCAAAGATAGTATTTTATTTATGGAGAAATTACAAAAATCTGTCTACAAGAAGAACATATCGGTTTTTCTCTCTATGATTGTTTATTAGATTTAGAGGAGGCACAACTATATATATAGTGTGTTCTTGAAAACCCTAGCACTAATGGGCCTCAAAACGCTAAGGCCCAATAGATTCAAGGCGTTATTAAGCAAATGGCAACACAAGGGGTGGTTCAGCCTTCGACCAAGAAAGGAAGCTTCCTCCTCTGTGATATCTTCAAAATTTGCCGATCAGTCTCAAGAGTTTTGCCTCTTGAGAAGCCTAATCATAAACACCAACGAAAGATCCACACCGAATCCAAACGCCACGAAGAACACAAAATCCAACGTCAGTAATGAGCAAAACGCCTTCAATTTCCAGGTAAAGATATTACAAGACACAACTGGTTCAAAGTTTCGGTAGATGATGCAATATGTTTATGGATTTCAATGGTTTGAGGAGATTGGTATTAATATACTATTGACATATGGTAATATTTTCTCAGGAAGCCAAGGCTAATAAGGTGGAAGGTCCGAGTATTTGCAAGGTTCATAGCAATAATAGACTCGACAACATGGGACACAAGAAGCCATTATCTTTATCAAGAAGTTTTAGCCACAACACAGCCACAGCCGCCGCTTAAAGGACAAATCTGAATCCCGCAAGGCAGGGTTCGTCATATATAGGGAGAAGCAAAAGCAGCAGCAACAGAACGGATTCAGTTGGTTTTATGCCTACACTTATGAGATCCACGACCACGTCGCCTAGGTGCTTTGCAAACCCAATATTGTACTCGACCTCTTCCGAAAAGTTGGTTAAACCTCAACCAACAGAGAAGAAACTAAGCTGCACGCTCGAGGAGCTATGCAACAGATGCACTAAGAAGATTAAGATCAAGAGAGATGTTACTTCAACGTCAGGGTTTGTTATAGAGATATTCTCATATCTCTGAATATGCCAACTATATATTCTCGTATATATTGTCATTAATTCCTTAGGGCTTACTCTTCTCTGTATATATAGCTCTTGTACATTACGTTTTCTATCAATTCAATACAACATTCTTCTCTATATGGTATCAGAGCTTTCTTTCTAAGGGATCTCAAAAAAATTTCTGCTTCTTTTCTCTTCTTTATCACCACTCCATGGCTCAAAATGATGGCATCGCCGAACTCATCAATACCGGCAACATGTCCAACATTGTCTCTGTTTACATGATTAACGTGACAAAGCTCTCTTCAACAAATTACATCAATTGGAGTGCTCAGATCTAATCTCTTCTCTGGGGACACAAACTACTCAAATACATAAATCCAGCAGCTATTCCGCCACCGATGACCAATACCGGCAGCGATGAACCCAATCCCGCTTACGTCAAATGGCAAAGGCAAGACCGCCTACTCTACAACTCACTTATAGGCTCTATTGAAGTCATCAATCAACCCATGATCGCCACTGCTACCACAACTCTTGAAGCATGGACTCTCCTTGCATCAACCTACGCTAAACCAACTAGGGGCCACATCAAACAGCTTCGCAACCAACTCAAACAGAGGGTCAAAGGAACCAAATCCATTGATGAGTATATGCAGCAAATCAAGGTCAAAGCTGATTCACTTGCTTTACTAGGAGATCCGATGCACCCTGAGGATCTTAATGACGCAGTTCTTGATGGTCTTTCTGATGACTACAAACCCACGATAGAAGCTGTTCAGGCACGTGACACTCCTATCCCCTTCACCGAACTTCATGAAAATCTCATCACCCGAGAACTTGTTCTCTCCACCTCATCGCGTCCTCTGCAACAACAGTTCCCAATCACAGCCAATCATGCTCAAACCCGATCCAACAATTGGCCTAGCAACAATAACAGAGGAGGCTACACCAACAAAGGAGGTTACATCAACACTGATAACAGGGGTGCTCCGTATAGTGTCTCAATCCTCAAACACTGCTCCATCGCAACATTATCAAGGACACAACAACCCCTATTCTCAGCAGACTCCAAGAGCCTACAACGCAACCCTCCACAACCATGAGACGCCATCCTGGCTGCTTGACTCTGGCGCCTTACATCATTTCACTTCAGACTTAGCCAACCTATCACTTCACACACCTTACAATGACGGTGAGGAAGTTTAAATTGGCAATGGCCTGGGTCTTGAGATAGTGAATACTGGTTCCTCTCTCCTTCCTTCCGACACTCGCAATCTCAAACTCACTAATGTTCTTCATGTTCCAACAATTGCAAAGAACCTCTTATCAGTTCATAAACTATGCAATGATAACAATGTCTCAGTGGAGTTTTTCCCTAATGTGTTTCAGGTCAAGGATCTCAAGTCGGGGGAACAAATGATCAAGGGAAAGACTGAAGATGGTGTTTATGTTTGGCCAAATAGAGACTCATTTCCACCCTCAGCCTACTCCACCTCTCTCAAATGTCCACTCTCTATCTGGCACTCAAGACTAGGACACCCATCTATTCCTATTTTAAAAGCTGTTGTTTCTTCTTCTATGCTTTCAGATTCCAACTCTTTCAACTCCTTTCATTGTGATGATTGCTCAATAAACAAAACCCATAAACTTCCCTTTGCTACAAACTCTTCTCTCACTACAGCTGAACCGCTAGAGATAATCTACTCAGATGTTTGGACTTCGCCGGTTCTATCAATAGATGGATTCAAATACTACGTGATTTTTGTGGATCATTTCACCCACTACATATGGTTATATCCTCTGCAAAACAAATCAGACGTCAAAGACATCTTAATTCGCTGGAAATCACTAGTTGAGACACGGTTTCAACTCAAACTACAGATGCTCTATTCAAACAATGGCGGTGAATACATTGCTCTAGCTGACTTCTTAGCCACGACTGGAGTCTCTCATCTCACTACACCGCCACATACTCCCGAGCATAACGGATTCTTTGAAAGACGTCACAGGCACATAGTGGAAACCGGTCTATCATTGCGCTCTCATGCTTTTATGCCATCATCTTACTGGACTTATGCTCTAGCAACGGCGATTTATCTCATCAACCGACAGCCAACTCCAACTCTCTCTCTCAATTCAGCTTTTCAAAAACTCTTCGCCTTTGTCCCCAACTACTCAAAATTACGCTCCTTTGGCTGTCTCTGCTACCCTTGGATCAAGCCTTATGATCACCATAAGCTTGAACCCAAATCCAAACCATGCATCTTCATTTGTTACTCGCTTCATCAAAGTGCTTTCCTTTGTCTTGAACCACCGTCATCCCGTGTGTATGTCTCTCGACATGTGCATTTCCTCGAAACACAATATCCCTTCAAAAAACTATCTCAGCCACCAGCCAACTCAAGCCAGCATTTCCCTCTTGGTGCCCGCCAGTCACCAAAGTCTATGTTTCACCAAACGTCCCAACATCCACAGTACAGCCCCCAGGTTTGACCTTTTTGACTAATGAAACACCTCTTACGGTTCCTATCGTTGTTACTACTGAGATATTGCAGGAACAGAGAACAGAAATGGCGTCTACCTCAACGACAACAGCACCAACAGCTCCAGCAAGCACTGAAACCGTTGCTCATCCGCAGAACAACACTCACAAGATGGTCACTCGCGAACATGATTTTTAAACCTGCTAAAAAAATTCTCTTTTGTTGTCAATAAGAAATCTATGTTATCTTCTAACAATGAACCAACTGCTCTGTTTCAGGCTCTAAGAGATGAAAAACGGAGAGGTTCAATGAGTGAAGAGTTCAACTCACAACTGAAGCATCGTACTTGGAAGACCAGATGGAACTATTGAAAGGTGCAAATCACGGTTGGTTGCTAAGGATGCCGATGGGTGTATAGGATCAAGAGAAGACCAAATGGAACCATTGAAAGGTGCAAATCACGGTTGGTTGCTAAGGGTTACCATCAAAGACTAGGCGTTGACTTTCAAGAAACTTACAGTCCAGTCATCAAGCAACCCTCAGTTCTGACTGTCCTCAACCTTGCTGTCTCAAATAACTGGCCTCAACGACAACTTGACGTAAACAATGCATTTCTTCAAGGTCACCTACATGATGATGTCTACATGGAACAACGTCCTGGTTTCATTGACAAAGACAAACCTACTCATGTTTGCAAGCTCGATAAGGCCATCTATGGTCTCAAACAAGCACCCCGAGTCTGGTACA
Organism: Sinapis alba; assembly: GCA_012274485.2. Classification (NCBI taxonomy): domain Eukaryota; kingdom Viridiplantae; phylum Streptophyta; class Magnoliopsida; order Brassicales; family Brassicaceae; genus Sinapis; species Sinapis alba. Next base: position 3,616 of record MU105948.1, on the reverse strand, counting down.
TGGAGCTTAGAACCTTTCTGCTACAAACTGGTTTCAAACAATCACTCGCGGATGCTTCACTCTTCATACTGTTGTCTGTTCCCATTACTCTCTATGTTCTAATATACGTCGACGACATCATCGTCACTGGTAATGCTCCAGACCGGGTACAACTCTTCATCTCAACTCTGGCTCAAAAATTCTCGATTAAGGACTTGGGTGCTCTGTCGTACTTTTGGGCATCGAGGCACAACGTACACAAGCTGGTCTCCTCCTTACCCAACGGAAATACATCAATGACCTCTTGGGGCGTGTAAAAATGACAAAAGCAAATCCAGCCTCTTCTCCAATGCTTCCGTCTGACCGACTGCAACTCACTTCTGGAACACATCTTTCGAATGGTTCTGAATACCGAATGGTAATCGGGAGCTTTCAGTACCTTCATTTCACTCGTCCTGATATCCCCTTTGCATTAAACAAGCTGTCTCAGTTTATGCATCGTCCAACCGATCTCCACTGGCAGGCCGCAAAACGTGTCCTTCGGTACCTAGCAGGAACACGAGATCATGGAATCTTCCTTCGCAGCAACAACAATCTCTCCCTCCACGCCTTCTCTGATGAGGATTGGGCAGGAAACCGCGATGACTATACCTCTACGAGCGCTTACATCGTCTATCTTGCCTCCAATCCGATTGTATGGTCATCTAAAAAGCAGCAGACTGTTCCTCGCTCTTCAACAGAGGCTGAATACCGATGTGTAGTAGACACCGCTGCAAAACTTCACTGGATCACCAGTTTACTAAGGGAACTTGACGTCAAATCAACCTCACAACCAGTCATCTACTGCGACAATGCAGGTGCAACATACTTATGTGCAAACCCGGTTTTCCATTCACGTATGAAACATGTTGCACTTGACTATCATTTCATTCGCGAACTGGTTCAGTCTGGCTTTCTCCGTGTTTCTCATGTCTCCTCCAAATATCAGCTCGCTAAAGCACTAACAAAACCAGTCTCCTGCAGTGAACTGACTATCAATTCGTCCAAGATGGGACTCTCTACCGATCGTTCATCTTGAGAGGGCGTATAGAGATATTCTCATATCTCTGAATATGCCAACTATATATTCTCGTATATATTGTCATCAATTCCTTAGGGCTTACTCTTCTCTGTATATATAGCTCTTGTACATTACGTTCTCTATCAATTCAATACAACATTCTTCTCTATATTTGTTTCTTTCTTCCTTTTTTTTTATACCAAAGAATCTTTTTGAACATGAAGAGTAACTAAGCTTTAATTTTGTTGTGAAGGCAACTGAGCAAGGAGGAATAAAAAACAGTGGAAATAAAAGTCAAACCAGGATGGAAAGGAGAAACCAAAGTTACATTCGAAGAAAAAGGAAACGACAACGACACAATGGGGAGTGTACCGGCAGATTTGACATTCGTGATAGTAGAGAAAGAGCACTGTTGAATCTGAAATCGGTATACTTCGACCGGTAATAGATTTTGATGGTAGGTTTTCAAAGAGGCGATTTTGAGAACATATCAAAGATGTATATTGAATAAAGTCAAAAGTTTTATGAAGAACAAAGCAAGAACAAGTTGTATGGAAAACCTAGTTCTAGATTGCTCTGATTGTATGTGTGTGAATGTATCCTCCTTGACTTCAACTTCTCTTCTTTATATATATAACTTGCTTAGTGCCTAAAGTCGGTTCTAGGTCTTATGAGCCAACTTTGATCTTGCTCTTGGGCAGAGTTCGCGTCTAAATGGGCCTATGCCGGGTAGATGTAATTTATCCCCAACAATAAGTCCCCCCAGTTCATCAAAATTCTGTGTCAACTGTTTTTTTGGTGAATTTCTACGAATGGGTTTGTTTGAGACGTGATCTCGGTGGAGTATCTTCTCGGTAGACAACCGTTTTGTTGATTTCCACTCACGTGAGTCGTCTTAGTAATACGTTATCGTTTTTGTTCAGCTTCTTGGGAAAAAAACGTGTGGAATACACACGTTCTCGTTTTAAGTAGATAGCATCGAGTAATGGAGCTAGTGGGACATGTGCCCCCATTTATAGGGTTTACAGACATTATCATGGTAACTACTCGTCTTCTGCGCCGAGTTTTCTATAAAAACTCTTTCCGACTCTCACTTCTTCATTTCTCTGCTGCTTTAACGAAAAGGTATCTTTCCTCTGCCTTCTCTCTTCTTTCTCTCTCTAGTTTTCTAGTTTTTCGTACTTTTGATCAGAATGTCTCCCATCCGCCGTTGCTCCTTGAAAGGAAAGTCGATCGCCACCGTATCTGACTCGACGGACTCTGAAAGTTCAGACTCTCAGTTGGTAGGAAGGCCGAGAGTGATAATGCTCGGAGGGATGGATCCGAGACCTACGACATGTGACGACTTCACTGAGCTAAATGACGAGGAACAGAGTGTTGTCCATTTTAGCATGGAAATGGAGGATCGAGAAGCGAGTGGCCACGCACCTCTCGATAAAGCTTCACGTGAAGCTGAAAATATGCAGGCGACCAACTCCGGTGAAGATGCCGACTTGGTTGACAAAGATAAGAATTGAACCGAGAAGGAGACAGACTTCAGGTTGGCCGACTTCCTCCCAATGAGATGGACGGGAACCAATTTCGAGTTTGAGGAGGAGATCAATCTCGACAAGGAGCAGCGTTTTAGTGTCAAGGAGAATCAGAAGTGGGAGAACCATCTTCCTACGCGGTCTTCCTTCAAGAGTGTTCGGAAGCTCGTTCTTCAAACTAGTCCGCCTGCCGGGTTCTCGTTCCTCATTCCCGCTTCCCATCAAAGGCCATGGACCCCTCCTGTTGGATACGCCTGTGTGTACGAGTCGTGGTTCAACAACTGCTGACTTTGGTGGCCTCTTCCTGAATTTCTGACCACCTATTGTTCTCGACGGAAGATAGCTCTCGTCAATATACAGCAAATGGGATCAGGATCATGGTAACGTTGACGGTTTTGGATGCCGAGTTGGGCATAAAGATGTCGGTCCGAGTCTTCGAAGAGCTCACAACACCGAGCATTACTGCAAAGACCGGGTTCTTCTATGGGAAAATGGTTCCCAAATACAACATGATTAACGGGAAGCCATCAAAAGTGAACTTCTGGAACCAATCTTACTTCTACGTGAAGATTAATGAGGCGTCTTTTGAAGATCCTTCTGTGATTCTGAATGGATACTTCAATGCTAATATCGATATGATTTCGAATCTTTAGTTACAACACTTCTACTGATGTACTTCATCTGTTTTTTCATTGTTGTAGATCGTCTCGGAAAGTGGGCTCAAGGCTGTTCTGATTCTTTCCAAGAGCAAGTAGAAGCTATCAGGACGCTAAGTCACCAGCATTCGCCTGATATCAGCGAGGCCCGCATCCAAGCCGCTTTGAACAGAATCATTCAAGGTAAATATGAGCATCTTGGTGTTACACTTCTCTTATTATATATTTTTATATATCTTCTTAATCCTGACTGACTTTGTTTTTATGTGCAGCTGAGACCGCAGTCGAGACTCCTTCTTCGAGAACTCGCACACAAAGAACGGGAACACTCAATCTCTTCTCCCTTCCTTCTTATGCCAACTCGATTGGTACTCCCTCTCATGGTCAAGAGG
>MU105947.1:225260-310830 GCA_012274485.2 Sinapis alba | reverse complement strand
TGAACATGACTCAACCATAATAATTAAAACTCGACCAGATCTATCAAGGGAAGGTCTTTCGACCACACGACAGTCTCGTTGAGATATTAATTCACCAGGTCGGTTTTTTTTATTTTAATTCTGATCAGACCAACTCCAAACTGGTCTAGCAGAATTTTTCTCGACCAAAAATTCATTGGTTCATGAGGGTTATTACAGTACGGATGGCTGATCGTATCAGCCTATCAGTATGTATGGGTCATTTTTCATGTACTGATGGGACCAGTCTGGAGAGTCCATGGTATGTTTAGTTAAATCCTTCCATTTAGTACGGTTAAGGCTGATCATATCAGCCTATCAGTACGTGTGGGTCATTTTTCATGTACTAATGGGACCAGTGTGGGCAGTCATTGATCCGTTGAGTTAAATCCTTCCATTCAATACGGATAAGGTGATCATATTAGCCTATCAGTATGTGTGGGTCGATTTTTCATGGCATCATGGACAAGTCTGCACAGTCCTTGCTCCATCCAGGCAGTATGGATGGCTCATCGTATCAGCCTATCAGTACGTATGGGTCATTTTTCATGTACTGATGGGACCAGTCTTGACAGTCCATGGTCTGTTGAGTTATATCTTTCCATTCAATAAGAATAAGGCTGATCATATCAGCCTATCAGTACGGGTGAGTCAATTTTTCATGGCCAGATGGACTTGTCTGGACAGTCCTTGGTCCTTCCAGGCAATATGGATGGCTGATGGTATCAGCCTATCAGTATGTATGGGTCCTTTTTCATGTACTAATGGGACAAGTCTGGACAGTCCATGGTCTGTTGAGTTAAATCCTTCCATTCAGTATGGATAAGGCTGATCATATCAGCCTATCAGTACGTGTGGGTCGATTTTTCATGGCCTGAATGACCAGTCTGGACAATCCTTGGTCCTTGCAGGCTGTATTGATGGCTGATTGTATCAGCCTATATGTACGTATCGGTCAGTTTTTCATGTACTGATGGGACCAGTCTGGATAGTCCACGGTATGTTTAGTTAATCCTTTTATTCAGTACGGTTAAGGCTGATCATATCAGCCTATCAGTATGTATGGGTCGATTTTTCATGGCCTGATGGACCAGTCTGGACAGTCCTTCGTCCTTCCAGGCAGTACGGATGGCTGATCGTATCAGCCTATCAATACGTATGGTTCATTTTTCATGTACTGATTGGACCAGTGTGGACAGACCATGGTCGGTTGAGTTAAATCCTTCCATTTAGTACGAATAAGGTTATCATATCATCCTATCAGTACGTGTGGGTCGATTTTTCATGGCTTGAATGACGAGTCTTAACAGTCCTTGGTACATCCAGGCAGTACGGATGGATGATCCTATCAGCCTATCAGTACATGTGGTTGAGTTAAATCCTTTCATTCAGTATGGATAAGGCTGATCATATCAGCCTAACAGTAGGTGTGGGTCGATTTTTCATGGCCTGAATGACCAGTCTGGACAGTCCTTGGTCCTTCTAGGCAGTACGGATGGCTGATTATATCAGGCTATCAGTACATATGGGTCAGTTTTTCATGTACTGATGGGACCAGTCTGGACAGTCAATGGTATGTTTAGTTAAAACCTTCCATTCAGTACGGTTAAGGCTGATCATATCAGCCTATTAGTACGTATGGGTCTATTTTTCATGGCCTGATGTACCAGTCTGGACAGTCCTTGGTCTTTCCAGGCAGTACAGATGGCTGATCGTATCAGCCTATCAGTACCAAGGACTGTCCAGACTGGTACATCAGGCGATGAAAAATTGACCCATACGTACTGATAGGCTGATTTCATCAGCCTTATCCGTACTGAATGGAAGGATTTAACTAAACATACCATGGACTGTCCAGATTGGTCCCATCAGTACATGAAAAACTGACCAATATGATAGGCTGATACAATCAGCCATCCGTACTGCCTTGAAGGACCAAGGACTGTCCGGACTGGTTATTCAGTCCATGAAAAATCGACCCACACGTACTGATAGGCTGATATGATCAGCCTTATCCATACTGAATGGAAGGATTTAACTTAACGGACCATGAACTGTCTTGACTGGTCCCATCAGTACATGAAAAATGACCCATACATACTGATAGGCTGATACGATCAGCCATCCGTACTGCCTGGAAGGACCAAGGACTGTCCAGACTAGTCCATCTGGCCATGAAAACTCTGCCCACATGTACTGATAGGCTGATATGATCAGCCTTATCCGTACTGAATGGAAAGATTTAACTCAACAGACAATTGACTGTCCAGACTGGCCCCATCAGTACATGAAAAATGAACCATACGTACTGATAGGCTGATACGATCAGCAATCTGTACTGCCTGGATGGACCAAGGACTGTCCAGACTGGTCCATCAGGCCATGAAAAATTGACCCACACGTACTGATAGGCTGTTATGACCAGCGTTATCCCACTGAATGGAAGGATTTAATTCAACAGACCATGGACTGTCTGGACTGGTTCCATTAGTACATGAATAATGACCCATACGTACTGATAGGCTGATACGATCAGCCATCCGTACTGTCTGGAAGGACCAAGGACTGTCCATACTTGTCCATCAGACCATGAAAAATCGACCCAGAAGTATTGATAGGCTTCTATGATCAGCTTTATCCATACTGAATTGAAGGATTTAATTCAACGGACAATGGACTGTCTGGACTGGTCCCATTAGTACATGAAAAATCGACCCATACGTACTGATAGGCTGATATGATCAGCCTTAACCGTACTGATTGGAAGGATTTAACTAAACATACCATGGACTGTCCAGACTGGTCCCATCAGTACATGAAAAACTGACCCATACGTACTGATTGGCTGATACAATTAGCCATCTGTATTGGCTGGAAGTACCAATGACTGTCCAGACTGGTCATTCAAGCCATGAAAAATCGACCCACACGTACTGATAGGCTGATATGATCAGCCATATTCGACTGAATGGAAGGATTTAATTCAACGGACCATGGACTGTCTGGACTGGTCCCATTAGTACATGAATAATGACACATACATACTGATAGGCTGATAAGATCAGCGATCCGTATTGCCAGGAAGGACCAAGGACTGTCCATACTTGTCCATCAAGCCATGAAAAATCTACCCACATGTACTGATAGGCTGATATGATCAGCCTTATCCATACCGAATGGAAAGATTAAACTCAACAGACCATTGACTGTCCAGACTGGCCCCATCAGTACATGAAAAATGAACCATACGTACTGATAGGCTGATACGATCAGCCATCTGTACTGCCTGTATGGACCAAGGACTGTCCAGACTGGTCCATCAGGCCATGAAAAATCGACCCACACGTACTGATAGGCTGATATGATCAGTTTTATCCGTATTGAATGGAAGGATTTAACTCAACAGACCATGGATTGTCTAGACTGGTCCCATCAGTACATGAAAAATGACCCATACGTACTGATAGGCTGATAAGATCATCCATCCGTACTTCCTGGATGTACCAAGGACTGTTCAGACTGGTCATTCAAGCCATGAAAAATCGACCCACATGTACTGATAGGCTGATATGATCAGCCTTATCCGACTGAATGGAAGGATTTAATTCAACAGACCAAGGACTGTCCGGACTGGTCCCATTAGTACATGAATAATGAACCCATACATACTGATAGGCTGCTACGATCAGCCATCCCTATTGCCTGGAAGGACCAAGGACTGTCCATACTTGTCCATCAGACCATGAAAAATCAACCCGTAAGTATTAATAGGCTTCTATGATCAGCTTTATCCATACTGAATGGAAGGATTTAATTCAACGGACAATGGACTGTCCGGACTGGTCCCATTAGTACATGAAAAATGACCCATACGTACTGATAGGCTGATACGATCAGCCATCCGTATTACCTGGAAGGACCAAGGACTGTCCATACTTGTCCATCAGACCATGAAAAATCAACCCGTAAGTATTAATAGGCTTCTATGATCAGCTTTATCCATACTGAATGGAAGGATTTAATTCAATGGACAATGGACTGTCCAGACTGGTACATCAGGCCATGAAAAATCGACCCATACGTACTGATAGGCTGATATGATCAGCCTTAACCATACTGAATGGAAGGATTTAACTAAACATATCATGGACTGTCTAGACTGGTCCCATCAGTACATAAAAAACTGACCCATACGTACTGATAGGCTGATACAATCAGCCATCCGTACTGCCTGGAAGGAACAAGGACTGTCCAGACTGGTCATTCAGGCCGTGAAAAACCAACGGACACATACTGATATGCTGATATGATCAGCCTTATCCATACTGAATGGAAGGATTTAATCAACAGACCATGGACTGTCTAGACTTGTCCCATCAGTACATGAAAAATGACCAATACGTACTAATCGGCTGATACGATCAGCCATCCGTACTGCCTGGAAGGACCAAGGACTGTCCAGACTAGTCCATCTGGCCATGAAAAATCTACCCACACGTACTGATAGGCTGATATGATCAGCCTTATCCGTACTGAATGGAAAGATTTAACTCAACGGACCATTGACTGTCCAGACAGGCCCCATCAGTACATGAAAAATGAACCATACGTACTGATAGGCTGATACAATCAGCCATCCGTACTGCCTGGATGGACCAAGGTCTGTTCAGACTGGTCCATCAGGCCATGAAAAATTGACCCACACGTACTGATAGGCTTATATAATCGGCCTTATCTGTACTGAATGGAAGGATTTAACTCAACGGACCATGGGCTGTCTAGACTGGTCCCATCAGTACATGAATAATGACCCATACGTACTGATAGGCTGATAAGATCAGCCATCCGTACTTCCTAGAAGGACCAAGGACTGTCAACACTTGTCCATCAGACCATAAAAAATTGACCCGTAAGTATTAATAGGCTTCTATGATCAGCTTTATCCATACTGAAGGGAAGGATTTAAATCAACGGACAATGGACTGTCCGGATTGGTCCCATTAGTACATGAAAAATGACCCATACGTACTGATAGGCTGATACGATCAGCCATCTGTACTGCCTGGAAAGACCAAGAACTGTCCAGACTGGTACTTTAGGCCATGAAAAATCGACCCATATGTACTGATAGGGTGATATGATCATCTTTAACCGAACTGAATGGAAGGATTTAACTAAACATACCATGTACTGTCCAGACTGGTCCCATCAGTACAAGAAAAACTGACCCATATGTACTGATAGGCTGATACAATCAGCCATCCGTACTGCCTGGAATGACCAAGGACTGTCCAGACCGGTCATTCAGTCCATGAAAAATCGACCCACACGTACTGATAGGCTGATATGATCAGCCTTATCCATACTGAATGGAAGGATTTAACTCAAAGGACCATGGACTGTCTAGACTGGTCCCATCAGTACATGCAAAATGACCCATACGTACTGATAGGCTGATCCGATCAGCCATCCGTACTGCCTGGAAGGACGAAGGACTGTCCAGACTAGTCTATCTGGCCATGAAAAATCTACCCACATGTACTGATAGGCTGATATGATCAGCCTTATCCGTACTGAATGGAAGGATTTAATTCAACGGACCATGGACTGTCCGGACTGGTCCCATTAGTATATGAATAATGACCCACATGTACTGATAGGCGGATACTATCAACCACCCGTACTCCTAGGAAGGACCAAGGACTGTCCAGACTGGTCCATCAGGCCATGAAAAATTGATCCATACGTACTGATAGGCCGATATGATCAGCTTTAACCATGAAAGGATATGTTGAATGGAAGGATTTAACTCAACTGACCATGGACTGTCTAGACTGGTCCCATCAGTACATGAAAAATGACCCATATATCCTGATAGGCTGATACGATCAGCCATCCGTACTGCCTGGAAAGACCAAGGACTGTCCAGACTGGTACATTAGGCCATGAAAAATCGACCCATACGTACTGATAGGCTGATATGATCAGCCTTAACCGTACTGAATGGAAGGATTTAACTAAACATACCATGGACTGTCCAGACTGGTCCCATAAGTACATGAAAAACTGACCCATATGTACTGATAGGTTGATACAATCAGCCATCCGTACTGCCTGGAAGGACCAAGGACTGTCCAGACTAGTCAATCTGGCCATGAAAAATCTATCCACATGTACTGATAGGCTTATATGATCATCCTTATCCGTACTGAATGGAAAGATTTAACTTAACGGACCATTCACTGTCAAGATTGGCCCCATTAGTACATGAAAAAAGAACCATACGTACTGATATGATGATACGATCAGCCATCCATACTGCTTGGATGTACCAAGGACTGTTTAGACTGGTCCATCAGGCCATGAAAAATTGACCCACACGTACTAATGGCTGATATGATCAGCCTTATCCGTACTGAATGGAAGGATTGAACTCAACGGACCATGGACTGTCCATCAAGCCATGAAAAATCGACCCATACGTACTGATAGGCTGATATAATCTTCCTTATTCGTACTGAATAGAAGGATTTAACTCAACGGACCATGGACTCTCCGGACTGATAGGCTGATACGATCAGCCATCCGTACTGTCCAGACTGGTACATTAGGCCATGAAAAATTACCCATACGTACTGATAGGCTTATATGATCAGCCTTAACCGTACTGAATGGAAGGATTTAACTAAACATACCAAGGACTGTCCAGACTGGTCCCATAAGTACATGAAAAACTGACCCATATGTACTGATAGGCTGATACAATCAGCCATCCGTACTGCCTGGAAGGACCAAGGACTGTCCTGACTGGTCATTCAGTCCATGAAAAATCAACCCACACGTAGTGATAGGCTGATATGATCAGCCTTATCCATACTGAATGGAAAGATTTAACTTAACAGACCATTGACTGTCCAGACTGGCCCCATCAGTACATGAAAAATTAACCATACGTACTGATAGGCTGATATAATCATCCATCCGTACTGCCTGGAAGGACCAAGGACTGTCCTGACTGGTCATTCATGCCATGAAAAATTGACTCACACGTACTGATAAGCTGATATGATCAGCCTTATCCATACTAAATGGAAGGATTTAACTCAACGGACCATGGACTGTCTAGACTGGTCTCGTCAGTACATGAAAAATGACCCATACTCACTGATAGGCTGATACGTTCAGCCATCCGTACTGCCTGGAAGGACCAAAGACTGTCCAGACTAGTCCATCTGGCCATGAAAAATCTACCCACACGTACTGATAGGCTTATATGATCAGCCTTAGCTCAACGGACCATTGACTGTCCAAACTGGCCCCATCAGTACATGAAAAATGAACAGCACGTACTGATAGGCTGATAGGATCATAAATCCGTACTGCCTGGATGTACCAAGGACCGTTCAGACTGGTCATTCAAGCCATGAAAAATCGACCCACACGTACTGATAGGCTGATATGATCAGCCTTATCCGTACTTAATGGAAGGATTTAACTCAACGGACCATGGACTCTCTGGACTGGTCCCATCAGTACATGAAAAATGACCCATACATACTGATAGGCTGATAAGATCAGCCATCCGTACTGCCTGGATGGACCAAAGACTTTCCAGACTGGTCCATCAGGCCATGAAAAAGTTGACCCGCACGTACTGATAGGCAATTATGATCAGCCTTATCCGACTGAATGGAAGGATTTAATTCAACGGACGATGGACTGTCTGGACTGGCCCCATTAGTACATGAATAATGACCCATACATATTGATAGGCTGATACGATCAGCCATCCGTATTGCCTGGAAGGACCAAGGAATGTCCATACTTATCCATCAGACCATGAAAAATCAACCCGTAAGTATTAATAGGCTTCTATGATCAGCTTTATCCTTACTGAATGGAAGGATTTAAATCAACAGACAATGGACTGTCCGGACTGGTCCCATTAGTACATGGTAAATGACCCATACGTACTGATAGGCTGATACGATCAGCCATCCGTACTGCCTGGAAAGACCAAGGACTGTCCAGACTGGTCATCAGGCCATGAACAATCGACCCATACATACTGATAGGCTGATATGATCAGCCTTAACCGTACTGAATTGAAGGATTTAACTAAACATACCATGGACTGTCCGGACTGGTCCCATTAGTACATGAAAAATGACCCATAAGTACTGATAGGCTGATACGATCAGCCATCCGTACTGCCTGTATGGACCAAGGACTGTCCAGACTGGTCCATCAGGCCATGAAAAATTGTCACACACGTACTTGGTCATATTAGCCTATCAGTACGTATGTGTCGATTTTTCATGCCCTGATGTACCAGTCTGGACAGTCCTTGGTCCTTCCAGGCAGTACGGATGGCTGATCGTATCAGCTTATCAGTACGTATGGGTCATTTTTCATGTACTAATGGGACCAGTCCGGACAGTCCATTGTACATTGAATTAAATCCTTCCATTCAGTATGGATAAAGCTGATCATAGATTCCTATTAATACTTACGGGTCGATTTTTTCGTGGTTTGATGGACAAGTATGGACAGTCCTTGGTCCTTCAAGGCTGTACAGATGGCTGATAGTAGCAGCCTATCAGTACGTATGGGTCATTATTCATGTACTAATGGGACCAGTCCGGACAGTCCATGGTCCCTTGAATTAATTCCTTCCATTCAGTCGAATAAGGCTGATCATAACAGCCTATCAGTATGTGTGGTTCAATTTTTCATGGCCTGATGGACCAGTCTTGACAGTCCTTGGTCCATCCAGGCAGTACGGATGGCTGATCGTAGCAGCCTATCAGTACGTATGGGTCATTATTCATGTACTAATGGGACCTGTCCGGACAGTCAATGGTCCGTTGAATTAAAACCTTCCATTCAGTCGGATAAGGCTGATCATAACAGCCTATCTGTACGTATGGGTCAATTTTTCATGGCCTGATGGACCAGTCTGGACAGTCCTTGGTCCATCCAGGCAGTACGGATGGCTGATCGTATTAGCCTACCAGTACGTATGGGTCATTTTCATGTACTGATGGGACCAGTCTAAAGAGTCCATGGTCTGTTGAGTTAAATCCTTCCATTCAGTACGGATAAGGCTGATCATATCAGCCTATCTGTATGTGTGGGTCAATTTTTCTTGGCCAGATGGACTAGTCTGGACAGTCCCTTGTCCTTCCAGGCAGTACGGAAGGCTGATCGTATCAGCCTATCAGTACGTATGGGTCATTTCTCATGTATTGATGGGACAAGTCTAGACAGTCCAAGGTCCGTTGAGTTAAATCCTTCCATTCAGTACGAATAAGGCTGATTATATCAGCCTATCAGTACGTATGGGTCGATTTTTCATGGCCTGATGGACCAGTCTGGACAGTCCTTAGTCCTTCCAAGCAGTACGGATGGCTGATCATATCAGCCTATCAGTACGTGTGGATTGATTTTTCATGGCCTGATGGACCAGTCTGGACAGTCCTTGGTCCTTCCAGGCAGTACGGATGGCTGATCCTATCAGCCTATCAGTACGTATGGGTCATTTCTCATGTACTTATGGGACCAGTCTGGACAGTCCATGGTCCGTTGAGTTAAATCCTTCCATTCCGCCTATCCTTTCATGGTTAAAGCAGATGATATCGGTCTATCAGTACGTATGGGTCGATTTTTCATGGCCTGATGGACCAGCCAGGACAGTCCATGGTCCTGCCTAGCAGAACGGATGGGTGATCGTATCAGTGTATCAGTACGTATGGGTCATTTTTCATGTACTAATGGGACCAGTCTGGAGAGTCCATTGTCCGTTGAATAAAATCCTTCCATTCAGTATGAATAAGGCTGATCAAAGAAGCCTATTAATACTTACTGGTTGATTTTTCATGGTCTGATGGGCAGGTCTGGACAGTCCTTGGTCCTTCCAGGCATTACGGATGGTTGATCGTATCAGCCTATCAGTATGTATGGGACATTATTCATGTACTAATGGGACCAGTCCGGACAGTCCATGGTCCATTGAATTAAATCATTCCATTCAATACGGATAAGGCTGATCATATCAGTCAATCATTACGTGTGGGCAAATTTTTCATGGCCTGATGGACCAAACTGGACAGTCCTTGGTCCATCCAGGCAGTACGGATGGCTGATCGTATCAGCCTATCAGTACGTATGGGTCATTTTTCATGTATTGATGGGACCAGACTGGACAGTCCATGGTCCGTTGAGTTAAATCCTTCTATTGAGTATGGATAAGCCTGATCATATCAGCCTATCAGTACAAGTGGGTCGATTTTTATGGCCTGAATGACCAGTCTGGACAGTCCTTGGCCCTTCCAGGCAGTACGGATTGCGGATCGTATCATCTTAACAGTACGTATGGTTCATTTTTCATGTACAGATGGGGCCAGTCTGGTCAGTCAATGGTCTGTTGAGTTAAATCTTTCCATTCAGTACAGATAAGGCTGATCATATCAGCCTATCAGTACGTGTGGGTAGATTTTTCATGGCTAGATGGACTAGCCTGGACAGTCCTTGGTCCTTCCAGGCAGTACGGATGGCTGATCGTATCAGCCTATCAGTACGTATGGGTCATTTTTCATGTACTGATGGGACCAGTCTAGACAGTCCATGCTCCATTGAGTTAAATCCTTCCATTCAGTATGGATAAGGGTGATCATATAAGCCTATCAATACTTATGGGTCGATGTTTCATGGCATGATGGACCAGTCAGGACAGTCCTTGGTCCTTGCCAGCAGTACAGATGGTTGATTGTATCAGCCTATCATTATGTATGGGTCAGTTTTTCCTGTACTGCTGGCACCAGTCTGGACAGTCCGTAGTATGTTGAGTTAAATCCTTCCATTCAGTACGGTTAAGGCTAATCATATCAGCCTATCAGTACCTATGTGTCGATTTTTCATGGCCTGATGTACCAGTCTGGACAGTCCTTGGTCCTTCCAGGCAGTACAGATGGCTGATCGTATCAGCTTATCAGTATGTATAGGTCATTTTTCATGTACTAATGGGACCAGTCTGGACAGTCCATTGTCCGTTGAATTAAATCCTTCCATTCAGTATGGATAAAGCTTATCATAGATGCCTATTAATATTTACGGGTCGATTTTTTTTCATGGTCTGATGGACAAGTATGGACAGTCGTTGGTCCTTCAAGGCAGTACGGATGGCTGATCGTAGCAGCCTATCAGTATATATGGGTTATGATCAGCCTATCAGTACGTGTGGGTAAATTTTTCATGGCCTGATGGACTAGTCTGGACAGTCCTTGGTCCATCCAGGCAGTACGGATAGCTGATCGTATCAGCCTATCCGTACGTATGGGTCATTTTTCATGTATTCATGGGACCAGTCCGGACAGTCCATGTTCCGTTGAATTAATTCCTTCCATTCAGTCGGATAACGCTGATCATAACAGCCTATCAGTACGTGTGGTTCAATTTTTCATGGCCTGATGGACCAGTCTGGACAGTCCGTGGTCCTTCCAGGCAGTACAGTTGGCTGATCGTATCAGCCTATCAGTACGTACGGGTCTTTTTTCATGTACTGATGGGACCAGCCTGGAGAGTCCATGGTTCGTTGAGGTAAATCCTTCCATTCATTACAGATAAGGCTAATCATATCAGCCTATCAGTATGTGTAGGTCGATTTTTCATGGCCAGATGGACTAGTCTTGACAGTCCTTGGTCCTTCCAGGCAGTACGGATGGCTGATCGTATCAGCCTATCAGTACGTATGGGTCATTTCTCATGTACTGATGGGACCAGTCTGGACAGTCCATGGTCTGTTGAGTTAAATCCTTCCATTCAGTATGGATAAGTCTGATCAAAGAAGCCTATTAATACTTACGGGTCGATTTTTCATGGTCTGATGGACAGGTCTGGACAGTCCTTGGTCCTTCTAGGAAGTACGGATGGCTGATCGTATAAGCCTATCAGTATATATGGGTTATGATCAGCCTATCAGTACGTGTGGGTAAATTTTTCATGGCCTGATGGACTAGTCTGGACAGTCCTTGGTCCATCCAGGCAGTACGGATAGCTGATCGTATCAGCCTATCCGTACGTATGGGTCATTTTTCATGTATTCATGGGACCAGTTGAGTTAAATCTTTCCATTTAGTATGGACAAGCCTGATCATATCAGCCTATCAGTATGTGTGGGTCGATTAATATGGCCTGAATGACCAGTCTGGACAGTCCTTGGTCCTTCCAGGCAGTACCGATTGCGGATCGTATCATCTTAACAGTACGTATAGGTAATTTTTCATGTACAAATGGGACCAGTCCGGACAGTCCATGGTCGGTTGAATTAAATCCTTCCATTTAGTATGGTTAAGGCTTATCATATCAGCCTATCAGGACGTACGGGTAGATTTTTCATGGCCTGATGGACAAGTCTGGACAGTCCTTAGTCCTTCCAGGCAGTACGGATGGCTGATCGTATCAGCCTATCAGTACGTATGGGTCATTTTTCATGTACTGAAGGGACCAGTCTAGACAGTCCATGGTCCGTTGAGTTAAATCCTTCCATTCAGTATGGATAAGGCTGATCATATAAGCCTATCAATACTTATGGGTCGATTTTTCATGGCCCGATGTACCAGTATGAACAGTCCTTGGTCCTTCCAGGCAGTACGGATGGCTGATCGTATCAGCTTATCACTATGTATGGGTCATTTTTCATGTACTAATGGGACCTGTCCGGACAGTCCATTGTCCGTTGAATTAAATCCTTCCATTCAGTATGGATAAAGCTGATCATAGAAGCCTATTAATTCTTACGGGTCGATTTTTCATGGTCTGATGGACAAGTATGGACAGTCCTTGGTCCTTCCAGGCAGTACGGATGGCTGATCGTATCAGCCTATCAGTACGTATGGGTCATTTTTCATGTATTGATGGGACCAGTCTGAACAGTCCATAGTCCGTTGAGTTAAATCCTTCCGTTCAGTACGAATAAGGAAGATTATATCAGCCTATCAGTACGTATGGGTCGATTTTTCATGGCTTGATGGACCAGTCTGGACAGTCCTTAGTCCTTCCAGGCAGTACGGATGGCTGATCGTATCAGTCTATCAGTACGTGTGGATTGATTTTTCATGGCCTGATGGACCAGTCTGGAAAGTCCTTGGTCCTTCCAGGCAGTACGGATGGCTGATCGTATCAGCCTATCAGTACGTATGGGTCATTTCTCATGTACTGATGGGACCAGTCTTGACAGTCCATGGTCCGTTGAGTTAAATCCTTCCATTCAGTATGGATAAGGCTGATCAAAGAAGCCTATTAATACTTACGGGTTGACTTTTCATGGTCTGATGGACACGTCTGGACAGTCCTTGGTCCTTCCAGGCAGTACGGATGGCTGATCGTATCAGCCTATCAGTATGTATGGGTCATTATTCATGTACTAATGGGACCAGTCCGGACAGTCCATGTTCCATTGAATTAAATCCTTCCATTCAGTACGGATAAGGCTGATCATATCAGCCTATCAGTACGTGTGGGTAAACTTTTCATGGCCTGATGGACCAGTCTGGACAGTCCTTGGTCCATCCAGGCAGTACGGATGGCTGATCGTATCAGCCTATCAGTACGTATGGGTCATTTTTCATGTATTGATGGGACCATTCTGGACAGTCCATGGTCCGTTGAGTTAAATCCTTCCATTTAGTATGGATAAGCCTGATCATATCAGCCTATCAGTACGTGTGGGTCGATTTTTATGGCCTGAATGACCAATCTGGACAGTCTTTGGTCCTTCCAGGCAGTACGGATTGTGGATTGTATAATCTTAACAGTACGTATGGGTAATTTTTCATGTACAGATGGGACCAGTCCAGACAGTCCATGGTCAGTTGAGTTAAATCCTTCCATTTATAATGGTTAAGGCTGATCATATCAGCCTATCAGTACGTATGGGTAGATTTTTCATGGCCTGATGGACCAGTCTGGACAGTCCTTAGTCCTTCCAGGTAGTACGGATGGCTGATCGTATCAGCCTATCGGTACGTATGGGTCATTTTTCATTTACTTACGGGACCAGTCTGGACAGTCCATGGTCCATTGAGTAAAATCCTTCCATTATGTATGGATAAGGCTGATCATATAAGCCTATCAATACCTATGGGTCGATTTTTCATGGCCTGATGGACAAGTCAGGACAGTCCTTGGTCCATCCAAGCAGTACGGATGACTGATTGTATCAGCCTATCAGTACGTATGGGTCATTTTTAATGTACTGATGGCACCAATATGGAGAGTCCATGGTCCGTTGAGTTAAATCCTTCCATTCAGTACGGATAAGGCTGATCATATCAGCCTATCAGTACGTGTGGGTAAACTTTTCATGGCCTGATGGACCAGTCTGGACAGTCCTTGGTCCATCCAGGAAGTACGGATGTCTGATCGTATCAGCCTATCAGTACGTATGGGTCATTTTTCATGTATTGAAGGGACCAGTCTGGACAGTCCATGGTCCGTTGAGTTAAATCATTCCATTTAGTATGGAAAAGCCTGATCATATCAGCCTATCAATACGTGTGGGTCAATTTTTATGTCCTGAATGACCAGTCTGGACAGTCCTTGGTCCTTCCAGGCAGTACAGATTGTGGATCGTATCATCTTAACAGTACGTATGGGTAATTTTTCATGTACAGATGGGACCAGTCCGGACAGTCCATGGTCTGTTAAGTTAAATCCTTCCATTTAGTATGGTTAAGGCTGATCATATAAGCCTATCAGTACGTATGGGTAGATTTTCATGGCCTGATGGACAAGTATGGACAATCCTTAGTCCTTCCAGGCAGTACGTATGGCTATTCGTATCAGCCTATCAGTACGTATGGGTCATTTTTCATGTACTGATGGGACCAGTCTAGACAGTCCATGGTCCGTTGAGTTAAATCCTTTCATTCAGTATGGATAAGGCTGATCATATAAGCCTATCAATACTTATGGGTTGATTTTTCATGGCCTGATTGACCAGTCAGGACAGTCCTTGGTCCTTCCAGGCAGTACGGATGGCTGATTGTATCAGCCTATCAGTATGTATGGGTCAGTTTTTCATGTACTGATTGGACCACTCTGGACAGTCCATGGTATGTTGAGTTAAATCCTTTCATTCAATACGGTTAAGGCTGATCATATCAGCCTATCAGTACGTATGGGTGAATTTTTCATGGTCCGATGTACCAGTCTGGAGAGTCCTTGGTCCTTCCAGGCAGTACGGATGGCTGATCGTATCAGCTTATCAGTATGTATGGGTCATTTTTCATGTACTAATGGGACAAGTCCGGACAGTCCATTGTCCCTTGAATTAAATCCTTCCATTCAGTATGGATAAAGCTGATCATAGAAGCCTATTAATACTTACGGGTCGATTTTTCATGGTCTTATCGACAAGTATGGACAGTCCTTGGTCCTTCCAGGCAGTATGGATGGCTGATCGTAGCAACCTATCAGTACGTATGGGTCATTATTCATGTACTAATGGGACCAGTCCGGACAGTCCATTGTCCATTGAATTAAATCCTTCCATTCAGTCGGATAAGGCTGATCATAACAACCTATCAGTATGTGTGGGTCGATTTTTCATGGCCAGATGGACTAGTCTAGACAGTCCTTGGTCCTTCCAGGCAGTACGGATGGCTGATCGTATCAGCCTATCAGTACGTATGCGTCATTTTTCATGTATTGATGGGACCAGTCTTGACATTCCAGGTCCGTTGAGTTAAATCCTTCCATTCAGCCTATCCTTTCTTGGATAAAGCTGATGATATTGGCCTATCTGTACGTATGGGTCGATTTTTCATGGCCTGACGGACCAGTCTGGACAGTCCTTGGTCCTTCCTGGCAGTATAGATGGCTGATCGTATCAGCCTATCAATACGTATGGGTCATTTTTCATGTACTAATGGGACCAGTCCGGAGAGTCCATTGCTCGTTAAATTGAATCCTTCCATTCAGTATGGATAACGCTGATCAAAGAAGCATATTAATACTTACGGGTTGATTTTTCATGGCCTGATGGACCAGTCTGGACAGTCCTTGGTCCATCCAGGAAGTACGGAAGGCTGATCGTATCATCCTATCAGTACGTATGGGTCATTTTTCATGTATTGAAGGGACCAGTCTGGACAGTCCATGGTCCGTTGAGTTAAATCATTCCATTTAGTATGGACAAGGCTGATAATATCAGCCTATCAAAACGTGTGGGTCAATTTTTATGTCCTGAATGACCAGTCTGGACAGTCCTTGGTCCTTCCAGGCAGTACGGATTGTGGATCGTATCATCTTAACAGTACGTATGGGTAATTCTTCATGTACAAATGGGACCAGTCCGGACAGTCCATGGTCTGTTGAGTTAAATCCTTCCATTTAGTATGGTTAAGGCTGATCATATAAGCCTATCAGTACGTATGGGTAGATTTTCATGGCCTGATGGACAAGTCTGGACAATCCTTAGTCCTTCCAGGCAGTACGGATGGCTGATCGTATCAGCCTATCAGTACGTATGGGTCATTTTTTATGTACTGATGGGACCAGTCTAGACAGTCCATGGTCCGTTGAGTTAAATCCTTCCATTCAGTATGGATAAGGCTGATCATATAAGCCTATCAAAACTTATGGGTTGATTTTTCATGGCCTGATTGACCAGTCAGGACAGTCCTTGGTCCTTCCAGGCAGTACGGATGGCTGATTGTATCAGCCTATCAGTATGTATGGGTCAGTTTTTCATGTACTGATTGGACCACTCTGGACAGTCCATGGTATGTTGAGTTAAATCCTTTCATTCAATACGGTTAAGGCTGATTATATCAGCCTATCAGTACGTACGGGTCGATTTTTCATGGTCCGATGTACCAGTCTGGAGAGTCCTTGGTCCTTCCAGGCAGTACGGATGGCTGATCGTATCAGCTTATCAGTATGTATGGGTCATTTTTCATGTACTAATGGGACAAGTCCGGACAGTCCATTGTCCGTTGAACTAATTCCTTCCATTCAGTATGGATAAAGCTGATCATAGAAGCCTATTAATACTTACGGGTTGATTTTTCATGGTCTTATCGACAAGTATGGACAGTCCTTGGTCCTTCAGGCAGTACGGATGGCTGATCGTAGCAACCTATCAGTACGTATGGGTCATTATTCATTTAATACTCGGACCAGTCCGGACAGTCCAATGTCCATTGAATTAAATCCTTCCATTCAGTCGGATAAGGCTGATCATAACAACCTATCAGTACGTGTGGGTCAATTTTTTATGGCCTGATGGACCAGTCTGGACAATCCTTGGTCTATCCAGACAGTACGGATGGCTGATCGTATCAGCCTATCAGTACGTATGGGTCATTTTTCATGTACTGATGGGACCAGTCTGGAGAGTCCATGGTCCGTTGAGTTAAATCCTTCCATTCAGTACAGATAAGGCTGATCATATCAGCCTATCAATATGTGTGGGTCGATTTTTCATGGCCAAATGGACTAGTCTGGACAGTCCTTGGTCCTTTTAGGCAGTATGGATGGCTGATCGTATCAGCCTATCAGTACGTATGGGTCATCTTTCATGTATTGATGGGACCAGCCTGGATAGTCCATGGTCCGTTGAGTTAAATCCTTCCATTCAGCCTATCCTTTCATGGATAAAGCTGATGATATTGGCCTATCTGTACGTATGGGTCAATTTTTCATGGCCTGACGAACCAGTCTGGACAGTCCTTTGTCCTTCCTGGCAGTATAGATGGCTGATCGTATCAGCCCATCAGTACGTATGGGTCATTTTTCATGTACTAATGGGACCAGTCCGGACAGTCCATTGCCCGTTAAATGGAATCCTTCATTTCATTATGGATAAGGCTGATCAAAGAAGCATAATAATACTTACGGGTTGATTTTTCATGGTCTGATGGACAGGTCTGGACAGTCCTTGGTCCTTCCAGGCAGTACGGATGGCTGATTGTATCAGCCTATCAGTATGTATGGGTCATTATTCATGTACTAATGGGACCAGTCCGGACAGTCCATGGTCCGTTGAGTTAAATCCTTCCATTCAGTACGGATAACGCTGATTTTTCATGGCCTGATGGACCAGTCTGGAAAGTCCTTTCTCCATCCAGGCAGTACGGATGGCTGATCGTATCAGCCGATCAGTACGTATGGGTCATTTTTCATGTATTGATGGGACCAGTCTGGACAGTCCATAGTCCGTTGAGTTAAATCCTTCCATTTAGTATGGATAAGTACATATGGGTCATATTTCATGTACTGATGGAACCATTCTTAACAGTCCATGGTCTGTTGAGTTAAATACTTCCATTCAGTACGGATAAGGCTGATCATATCAACCTATAAGTACGTGTGGGTCAATTTTTCATGGCCTGATAGACCAGTCTGGATAGTCCTTGGTCATTCCAGGCAGTACGGATGGCTGATCGTATCAGCCTATCCGTACGTATGGGTAGTTTTTCATGTACTGATGGGACCAGTCCGAACAGTCCATGGTCATGTGAGTTAAATCCTTCCATTCAGTACGGTTAAGGCTAAACATATCAGCTTATCCATACGTACAGGTTGATTTTTTATGGCCTGATGTACCAGTCTGGACCGTCCTTAGTCCATCCAGGCAGTACAGATGGCTGATCGTATCAGCCTATCAGTCTGTATGGGTCGATTTTTCATGGCCTGATGGACCAGTCTGAACAGTCCATGGTCCGTTGAGTTAAATCCTTCCATTCAGTACGGATAGGGTGATCATATAAACCTTTCAGTACGTGTTGGTCGATTTTTCATGGCCTGATGGACGAATTTGGACAGTCCTTGGTCAATCCAGGTAGTACGGATGGCTGATCGTATCAGCCTATCAGTACGTATGGGTAATTTTTCATGTACTAATGGGACCAGTCCCGACAGTCCGCGGTCCGTTGAGTTAAATCCTTCCATTCAGTACGGATAACGCTGGTCATATAAGCCTATCAGTGCGTGGGGGTCCTTTTTCATGGCCTGATGGACCAGTCGGGAGAGTCCTTGGTCCTTCCAGGCAGTACAGATGGCTGATCATATCAGCCTATCAGTACGTATGGGTCATTTTTCATGTACTGATGGGACCAGTCTGAACAGTCCATGGTCGGTTGAGTTAAATACTTTTATGTAGTACGGATAAGGCTGATCATATCAGCCTATCAATACGTATGGGTCGATTTATCATGGTCTGATGGACCAGTCTGGACAGTCCTTGGTCCTTCCAGGCAGTATGGATGGCTGATCGTATAAGCTTGTCATTACGTATGGGTCATTTTTCATGTACCAATGGGACCAGTCCGGACAACGCCTTGTCCGTTGAATTAAATACTTCCATTCAGTATGGAGAAGGCTGACTATATCAACCTATCAGTACGTGTGGGTCGATTTTTCATGGCCTGATGGACCAGTCTGGACAGGCCTTTGTCATTCCAGGCAGTACGGATGGCAGATCGTATCAGCCTATCCATATGAATGGGACATTTTTCATGTACTAATGGGACCAGTTCAGACAATCCATGGTCCGTTGAATTAAATTCTTCCATTTAGGTTGGATAACGCTGATCATATAAGGCTATCAGTACTTATGGGTGGATTTTTCATGGCTTGATGGATCAGTCTGGACAGTCCTTGGTCCTTCCAGGCAGTACAGATGGCTGATCGTATCAGCCTATCAGAACGTATGGTCATTTTTCATGTACTGATGGGACCAGTCTGGACAGTCCATGGTCGGTTGAGTTAAATCCTTCCATTTAGTACGGATAAGGCTGATCATATAATCCTAGCAGTACGTATGGGTAGATTTTTCATGGCCTTATGGACCAGTCTGGACATTCTTTCGTCTATTCAGGAAGTACAGATGGCTGATCGTATCAGCCATAATTAATTATGGGTCATATTTCATGTACTGATGGAACCATTCTTAACAATCCATGGTCCGTTGAGTTAAGTACTTCCATTCAGAACGGATAAGGCTGATCATATAAACTTATAAGTACGTGTGGGTCAATTTTTCATGGCCTGATGGACCAGTCTGGAGAGTCCTTGGTCATTCCAGGCAGTACGGATGGCTGATCGTATCAGCCTATCCGTACGTATGGGTAGTTTTTCATGTACTGATGGGACCAGTCCGAACAGTCCATGGCCTTTTGAGTTAAATCCTTCCATTCAGTACGGTTAAGGCTAAATATATCAGCTTATCCATACATACGGGTTGATTTTTTATGGCCTGATGTACCAGTCTGGACAGTCCTTTGTCCATCCAGGCAGTACAGATGGCTGATCGTATCAGCCTATCAGTCTGTATGGGTCGATTTTTCATGGCCTGATGGACCAGTCTGGACAGTCCCTGGTCCATCCAGGCAGTACTGATGGCTGATCGTATCAGCCTATAAGTACATATGGGTCTTTTTCATGTACTGATGGGACCAGTCTGAACAGTCCATGGTCTGTTGAGTTAAATCTTTCCATTCAGTACGGATAGGGTGATCATATAAGCCTATCAGTACGTGTGGGTCGATTTTTCATGGCCTGATGGACCAATTTGGACAGTCCTTGGTCAATCCAGGTAGTACGGATGGCTGATCGTATCAGCCTATCAGTACGTATGGGTAATTTTTCATGTGCTAATGGGACCAGTCCGGATAGTGCATGGTCTTTTGAGTTAAATCCTTCCATTCAGTACGGCTAAAGCTGATCTTATCAGCCTATTAGTACGTATGGGTCGATTTTTCATGGTCTGATAGAGCAGTCTGGACAGTCCTTGGTCCTTCGAGGCAGTACAGATGGCTGATCGTATAAGCCTATCAATTAGTATGGTCATTTTTCATGTACTGATGGGATCAGTCCAGACAATCCATGGTCCGTTGAAATAAATCCTTCCATTTAGTATGGATAAGGCTTATCATATAAGCCTATCAATACTTATGGGTCGATTTTTCATGGGTTGATGGACCAGTCTGGACAGTCTGTGGTCCTTCCAGGCAGTACAGATGGCTGATCGTATCAGCCTATCAGAATGTATGGTCATTTTTCATGTACTGATGGAACAGTCTGGACAGTCCATGGTCCGTTGAGTTAAATCCTTCCATTCAGTACGTACAAGGCTGATCATATAATCCTATCTGTACGTATGGGTAGATTTTTCATGTCCTGATGGACCAGTCTGGACAGTCCTTGGTCCATTAAGGCAGTACAGATGGCTGGTCCATTCAGGCAGAGAGTCCTTGATCGTATCAGCCTATCAGTACGTATGGGTAATTTTTCATGTACTAATGGGACCAGTCCCGACAGTCCGCGGTCCGTTGAGTTAAATCCTTCCATTCAGTACGGATAACGCTGATCATATAAGCCTATCAGTGCGTGGGGGTCCTTTTTCATGGCCTGATGGACCAGTTTGGACAGTCCTTGGTCCATTCAGGCAGTACAGATGGCTGATCGTGTAAGACCCGATCCTGGTCCAAAGGACCCAACTAGGACCCGCAGCCTTACCTATCTAGTCATGTCATTTTTTGTTCACTTTTAAGGTCCAATATTTCTTTAAGTCATTTTCAATCATATGAGGTTCAGACATTTCAATTCCTAAGTCTATTAAGAGAAGAGAAATTGTATTTTTATTAATATAAAACATGTGATCCAATACATAGATTCAGTTGCACAATAGGCTATCATAATCTCATGTGTTCATACTAACTATACTATCCCACAACCCACACATGCATCCACGGCTCAGGTCTTCATGGTTCCTTGGCCTTTCCACGGTCCTGGTCTGATCCTGAAAGCAACACCACCACAAGACATATGTATAAGTACAATCTGATACCCTAACATATCAAGTCTACATTGCATGGTTCGGTTCTCCTATTCTATGGTCAAAAACCTATCCATTCAGTTCACAAGGCACACAGACACACTCAGGACATCCCCCAGGACGTCCTGGACCACTACTCAACACACGACCTGACTGATCCAATGTGGTCCAATCCCTTTGTCCACACCAAAAAACAATCGCCCATGGCTGGTTCCCAAATCTGACGTACTCAAATAAATCCCCCAGAACTAATTAAAATTCATGAAAATTCCTAATAAGTCCTAACTAAGAAGAATCCATGATCAGAATCTACGGAACCGGCCTCGATCCTATTGATCTCGGCCACAATCAGCCAGAACGGCCATAACTGACCATCCTCAAATCAATTAGGTAAACCTATTAAAATCCATGATAATTCATGATAAATACCCACTAATAGGAATTCATGGTCGGAATTCAATGAATCCCACCAGAGCATTAAGAATCCGACCAAGACCAGTCCGGCCAAAGGCCAAGGACTATGTTCCTGGACTGGCCAAGGCCTTGGTCCAGTCACACTAAGACGGAATCGCCATCCATATAAATAATAAAAAAGAAGAAAAGAAAATCAGTAAGGACATGGGAAGAAATGGGTCTGGAATCACCAAACCAACCACAGCCCACACGACATCACACCGCAGCCATGGCAGGATGGTTCGGTCCATCCCACTCACCTTGGGCGTGCGCTCTGGAGTGCTCAAGCCCTTCTCCAGGTCTTTAGGTCACATGACCTGACTGGTGCGTCTCCTCATACCATGGACGAGCCCAGTGCCTTTATCTTGGCTTGGGGATGTTACAGATCGTATCAGCCTATCAGTACGTATGGGTAATTTTTCATGTACTGATGGGACCAGTCCGGACAGTCCATAGTCTTTTGAGTTAAATCCTTCCATTCAGTATGGTTAAGGCTGATCATATCAGCCTATCAGTACGTATGGGTTGATTTTTGATGGCCTGATGTACCAGTCTGGACAGTCCTTGGTCTATCCAGGAGGTACGGATGGCTGATCGTATCAGCCCATCAGTCTGTATGGGTCATTTTTCATGTACTGATGGTACCAGTCTGGACAGTCCACGGTCCGTTGAGTTAAATCCTTCCATTCAGTACGGATAAGGCTGATCATATCAGCCTATCAGTACGTGGGGGTCCCTTTTTCATGGCCTGATGGACCAGTCTGGACAGTCCTTGGTCCTTGCAGGCAGTACGGATGGCTGATTGTATCAGCCTATCAATACGTATGGGTCATTTTTCATGTACTGATGGGACCAGTCTGAATAGTCCATGGTCCGTTGAGTTAAATACTTCTATGTAGTACGGTTAAGGCTGATCGTATCAGCCTATCAGTACGGATGGGTCGATTTATCATGGTCTGATGGACCAGTCTGGACAGTTCTTGGTCCTTTCAGGCAGTATGGAAGGCTGATCGTATCAGCCTGTCATTACGTATGGGTCATTTTTCATGGACTAATGGGACCATTCCGTACAATCCCTTGTCTGTTGCATTAAATACTTCCATTCAGTATGGATAAGGCTGATCGTATCAACCTATCAGTACGTGTGGGTCGATTTTTCATGGCCTGATGGACCAGTCTGGACAGGCCTTGGTCATTCCAGGCAGTACGTATGGCAGATCGTATCAACCTATTCGTACGAATGGGTAATTTTTCATGTACTGATGGGACCAGGACAGTCCCTGGTCCATCCAGGCAGTACAGATGGCTGATCATATCAGCCTATCAGTACTTATGGTCATTTTCACGTACTGATGGGACCAGTCTGATTAGTCCATGGTCTGTTGAGTTAAATACTTCCATTAAGTACGGATAAAGCTGATCATATCAGCCTATCAGTACGTATGGGTCGATTTTTCATGGTCTGATGGACCAGTCTAACAGTCCTTGGTCTTTCCAGGCAGTATGGATGGCTGTTCGTATCAGCCTCTCAGTACATATGGGTCATTTTTCATGTAGTAATGGGACCATTCCAGACAATCCATGGTTCGTTCAATTAAATCCTTCCATGTAGTATGGATAAGGCTGATCATATAAGCCTATACGTACTTATGGGTCGATTTTTCATGGCTTGATGGACCAGTCTGGACAGTCCTTCCAGGCAGTACAGATTGCTGATCGTATCAGCCTATCGGAACGTATGGTCATTTTTCATGTACTATTGGGACCAGTCTGGACAGTCCATGGTCCGTTGAGTTAAATCCTTCCATTCAATATGGATAAGGCTGATCATATAATCCTAGCAGTACGTATGGGTAGATTTTTCATGTCCTGATGGACCAGTCAGGACAGTCCTTGGTCCATTCAGGCAAAACGGATGGCTGATCGTATCAGCCATAATTACGTATGGGTCATTTTTTCATGTACAGGTGGGACCAGTCTAGACAGGCCTTAGTCCGTTGAGTTAAATCCTTCCATTTAGTACGTATAAGGCTGCTCCTATAAGCCTATAAGTACGTGTGTGTCGATTTTTCATGGCATGATGGACCAGTTTGGACAGTCCTTCGTCCATCCAGGCAGTACGGATGGCTGATCGCATCAGCCTATCAGTACGTATGGGTAATGTTTCATGTACTGATGGGACCAGTCCGGACAGTCCATGGTCTTTTGAGTTAAATCATTCCATTCAGTACGGTTAAGGCTGATCATATCAGCCTATCAGTATGTATGGGTTGATTTTTCATGGCCTGATGTACCAGTCTAGACAGTCCTTGGTCCATCCAGGCAGTACGGATGGCTGATCGTATCAGCCTATCAGTACGTATGAGTCATTTTTCATGTACTGATGGGACCAGTCTGGACAGTCCCTGGTCCGTTGAGTTAAATCCTTTTATGCAGTACGGATAAGGCTGATCATATCAGCCTATCAGTACGTGTGGGTCGATTTTTCATGGCCTGATGGACCAGTCTGGACAGTCCTTGGTCCTTCCAGGCTGTATGGATGGATGATCGTATCAGGCTGTCAGTCGTATGGGACATTTTTCATGTACTTATGTGACCAGTCCGGACAATCCATTGTCCGTAGAATTAAATGCTTCCATTCAGTATGGATAAGGCTGATGATATAAGCCTATCAGTACTTATGTGTCAATTTTTCATGGCCTGATGGACCAGTCTTGACAGTCCTTGGTCCGTCCATGTAGTACAGATGGCTGATCGTATCAATCTATCAGTATGTATGGTCATTTTTCATGTACTGATGGGACCAGTCTAGACAGTCCATGGTCCGTTGAGTTAAATCCTTCCATTCAGTACGGATAAGGCTGATTATATCAGCTTATCAGTATGTATGGGTAGATTTTTCATGGCCTGATAGACCAGTCTGGACAGTCCTTGGTCCATCAAGGCAGTACGGATGGCTGATTTTATTAGTCATTATAAATATGGGTCATTTTTTCATGTACAGGTGGGACGAGTCTGGACAGTCCTTGGTCCGTTGAGTTAAATCCTTCCATTCAGTACGGATAAGGGTGATCATATCAGACTATCAGTACATGTGGGTCGATTTTTCATGGCCTGATGGACCAGTCTGGACAGTCCTTTGTCCATCCAGGCAGTACGGATGGCTGATCGTACCAGCCTATCAGTACGTATGGGTAATTTTTCATGTACTAATAGGACCCGTCCGGAGAGTCCAAGGTCTTTTGAGTTAAATCCTTCTATTCAGTACAGTTAAGGCTGATCATCTCCGCCTATTAGTACGTATGGGTCGATTATTCTTGGCCTGATGGACCAGTCTTGACAGTCCTTGGTCCATCCAGGCAGTACGGATGGCTTATCGTATCAGCTTATCAGTACGTATGGGTCATTTTTCATGTACTGATGGGACCAGTCTTAACAGTCCATGGTCCATTGAGTTAAATACTTCCATTCAGTATGGATAAGGCTGATCATATCAGCCTATCAAAACGCGTGGGTTGATTTTTCATGGCCTGATGGACCAGTTTGGACAGTCCTTGGTCAATCGAGGCAGTACGGATGGCTGATCGTATCAGCATATCAGTACGTATGGGTAATTTTTCATGTACTAATGGGACCAGTCTGGACAGTCCATGGTCTTTTGAGTTAAATCCTTCCATTCAGGACGGCTAAAGCTGATCATATCAGCCTATTAGTACGTATATGTCAATTTTCATGGCCTGATGAAGCAGTCTGAACTGTCTTTTGTCCATCCAGGTAGTACGGATGGCTGATCGTATCAGCCTGTCAGTGCGTATGGGTCATTTTTCATGTACTAATGGGACCAGTCCTGACAACCCATTGTCCGTAGAATTAAATACTTCCATTCAGTATGGATAAGGCTGATCATATAAGCCTATCAATACTTATGGGTCGATTTTTCATGGCCTGATGGACCAGTCTGGACAGTCCTTGGTACTTCCATGTAGTACAGATGGCTGATCGTATCAACCTATCAGTACGTATGGTCATTTTTCATGTACTGATGGGACCAGTCTGGACAGTCCATGGTCCGTTTAGTTAAATCCTTCCATTCAGTACGGATAAGGCTGATTATATCAGCCTATAGGTACGTATGGGTAGATTTTTCATGGCCTGATGGACAAGTCTAGACAGTCCTTGGTCCAGCCAGGCAGTACGGATGGCTTTTTGTATCAGTCATCAGTACGTATGGGTCATTTTTCATGTACAGGTAGGACCAGTCCGGACAGTCCAAGGTCTTTTGAGTTAAATCCTTCCATTAAGTACGGTTAAGGCTGATCATGTCAGCCTATCAGTCAGCCTATTAGTATGTATATGTTGATTATTCATGGCCTATTGGACCAGTCTTGACAGTTCTTGGTCCATCCAGGCAATACGGATGGCTGATCGTATCAACTTATCAGTACGTATGGGTAAATTTTCATTTTCTGGTAGGACCAGTCTTAACAGTCCATGGTCCATTGAGTTAAATACTTCCATTCAATACGGATAAGGCTGATCATATCAGCCTATCAAAACGTGTGGGTCGATTTTTCATGGCCTGATGGACCAGTCTGGACAGTCCTTGGTCAATCAAGGCAGTACAGATGGCTGATCGTATCAGCCTATCAGTCTGGACAGTCCATGGTCCGTTTAGTTAAATCCTTCCATTCAGTACGGATAAGGCTGATTATATCAGCCTATCAGTATGTGTGGGTTGATTTTTCATGGCCAGATGGACTTGTCTGGACAGTCCTTGGTCCTTCCGGGCAGTACGGATGGCTGATCGTATTAGCCTATCAGTACGTATGGGTCATTTTTCATGTGTTGATGGGACCAGTCTAGAAAGTCCATGGTCCGTTGAGTTAAATCCTTCCATTTAGTATGGATAAGGCTGATCATATCAGCCTATCAGTACGTGTGTGTCGATTTTTATGGCCTGAATGACCAGTCTGGACAGTCCTTGGTCCTTCCAGGCAGTACGGATTGCAGATCGTATCATCTTAACAGTACTTATGGGTAATTTTTCATGTACAGATGGGTCTAGTCGGGACAGCCCATGGTCTGTTGAGTTAAATCCTTCAATTCAGCCTATCCTTTCATGGTTAACGCTGATCATATCAGCCTATCAGTACGTATGTGTCGATTTTTCATGGCCTGATGGACCAGTCTGGACAGTCCTTGGTCCTTCCAGGCAGTACAAATGGCTGATCGTATCATCCTATCAGTACGTATGGGTAATTTTTCATGTACAGATGGGACCAGTCTTGACAGTCCATGGTCCGGTCCGTTGAGTTAAATCCTTCCATTAAGTACGGATAAGGCTGATCATATCAGCCTATCAGTACGTGTTGGTTAATTTTTCATGGCAAGATGGACAAGTCTGGACAGTCCTTGGTCCATCCAGGCAGTGCGGATAGATGATCCTATCAGCCTATCAGTCTATCAGTACGGATGGGTCATTTTTCATGTACTGATTGGACCAGTCTGGAAAGTCCATCAATACATGTGGGTAGATTTTTCGTGGCCAGTTGGACTAGTCTAGACAGTCCTTGGTCCTTCCAGGCAGTACGGATGGCTGATCGTATCAGCCTATCAATAAGTATGGTTCATTTTTCATGTACTGATGGGACCAGTCTAGACAGTCCATGGTCCGTTGAGTTAAATCCTTCCATTCAGTATGGATAAGGCTGATCATATCAGCCTATCAGTACATGTGGGTCAATTTTTCATGGCCTGAATGACTAGTCTGGACAGTCCTTGGTCCTTTAAGGCAGTACGGATTGCTGATCGTATCATCTTAACAGTACTTATGGGTCATTTTTCATGTACAGATGGGACCAGTCGGGACAGTCCATGGTCTGTTGAGTTAAATCCTTCCATTCAGTACGGTTAAAGCTGATTATATCAGCCTACCAGTACGTATGGGTTGATTTTTCATGGCCTGATGTACCAATCTAGACAGTCCTTGGTCCTTCCAGGCAGTACGGATGGCTGATCGTATCAGCCTATCAGTACGTATGGGTCATTTTTCATGTACTGATGGGACCAGTCTGAACAGTCCATGGTTCGTTGAGTTAAATCCTTCCATTAAGTATGGATAAGGCTGATCATATCAGCATATCAATACGTATGGGTTGATTTTTTATGGCCTTATGGACCAGTCTGGACAGTCCTTGTTCCTTCTAGGCAGTACGGATGGCTGATCGTATCAGCCTATCTGTACGTATGGGTCATTATTCATGTACTAATGGGACCAGTTCGGACAGTCCATTGTCCATTGAATTAAATCCTTTCATTCAGTCGGATAAGGCTGATCGTAATAGCCTATCAGTACGTGTGGGTCAATTTTTCATGGCCTCATGGACCAGTCTGGACAGTCCTCGGTCCATCCAGGCAGTACGGATGGCTGATCGTATCAGCCTATCAGTACGTATGGGTCATTTTTCATGTACTGATGGGACCAGTCTGGAGAGTCCATGGTCCGTTGAGTTAAATCCTTCCATTCAGTACGGATGAGGCAGATCATATCAGCCTATCAGTATGTGTGGGTTGATTTTTCATGGTTAGATGGACTAGTCTGGACAGTCCTTGGTCCTTCCAGGCAGTACGGATGGCTGATCGTATTAGCTTATCAGTACGTATGGGTCATTTTTCATGTGTTGATGGGACCAGTCTAGACAGTCCATGGTCCGTTGAGTTAAATCCTTCCATTTAGTATGGATAAGGCTGATCATATCAGCCTATCAGTACGTGTGTGTCGATTTTTATGGCCTGAATGACCAGTCTGGACAGTCCTTGGTCCTTCCAGGCAGTACGGATTGCAGATCGTATCATCTTAACAGTACTTATTGGTAATTTTTCATGTACAGATGGGTCCAGTCGGGACAGTCCATGGTCTGTTGAGTTAAATCCTTCAATTCAGCCTATCCTTTCATGGTTAACGCTGATCATATCAGCCTATCAGTACGTATGTGTTGATTTTTCATGGCCTGATGGACCAGTCTGGACAGTCCTTGGTCCTTCCAGGCAGTACAAATGGCTGATCGTATCATCCTATCAGTACGTATGGGTAATTTTTCATGTACAGATGGGACCAGTCTTGACAGTCCATGGTCCGGTCCGTTGAGTTAAATCCTTCCATTAAGTACGGATAAGGCTGATCATATCAGCCTATCAGTACGTGTTGGTTAATTTTTCATGGCCAGATGGACAAGTCTGGACAGTCCTTGGTCCATCCAGGCAGTGCGGATAGATGATCCTATCAGCCTATCAGCCTATCAGTAGGGATGGGTCATTTTTCATGTACTGATTGGACCAGTCTGGAAAGTCCATCAATACATGTGGGTAGATTTTTCGTGGCCAGTTGGACTAGTCTAGACAGTCCTTGGTCCTTCCAGGCAGTACGGATGGCTGATCGTATCAGCCTACCCAGTATGTATGGGTCATTTTTCATGTACTGATGGGACCAGTCTAGATAGTCCATGGTCCGTTAAGTTAAATACTTCCATTCAGTATGGATAAGGCTGATCATATCAGCCTATCAGTACGTGTGGATCGATTTTTTATGGCCTGAATGACCAGTCTGGACAGTCCTTGGTCCTTCCAGGCAGTCCGGATGGCTGATTGTATCAGCCTATCAGTACGTATAGGTCAGTTTTTCTTGTACTGATGGGACCAGTCTGGACAGTCCATGTTATGTTGAGTTAAATCTTTCCATTCAGTACGGTTAAAGCTGATTATATCAGCCTATCAGTACGTATGGGTTGATTTTTCATGGCCTGATGTACCAGTCTAGACAGTCCTTGGTCCTTCCAGGCAGTACGGATGGCTGATCGTATCAGCCTATCAGTACGGATGGGTCATTTTTCATGCATTAATGGGACCAGTCCGGACAGTCCATTGCCCGTTGAATTAAATCCTTCCATTCAGTATGGATAAGGCTGATCATAGAAGCCTATTAATACTTACAGTTCAATTTTTCATGGTCTGATGGACAAGTCTGGACAATCACTGGTCCTTCCAGGCAGTACGGATGGCTGATCGTATCAGCCTATCAGTACGTATGGGTCATTATTCATGTACTAATGGGACCAGTCCGGACAGTCCATTGTCCATTGAATTAAATCCTTCCATTCAGTATGGATAAGGCTGATCATAGAAGCCTATTAATACTTACAGTTCAATTTTTCATGGTCTGATGGACAAGTCTGGACAATCCCTGGTCCTTCCAGGCAGTACGGATGGCTGATCGTATCAGCCTATCAGTACGTATGGGTCATTATTCATGTACTAATGGGACCAGTCCGGACAGTCCATTGTCCATTGAATTAAATCCTTCCATTCAGTCGGATAAGGCTGATCATAATAGCATATCAGTACGTGTGGGTCAATTTTTCATGGCCTGATGGACCAGTCTGGACAGTCCCTTGTCCATCAAGGCAGTACGGATGGCTGATCGTATCAGCCTATCAGTACGTATGGGTCATTTTTCATGTATTGATGGGACCAGTCTGGAGAGTCCAAGGTCCATTGAGTTAAATCCTTCCATTCAGCCTATCCTTTCATGGTTAAAGCTGATCATGTCGGCCTATCAGTACGTATGGGTTGATTTTTCATGGCTGATGGACCACTCTGGACAGTCCTTGGTCCTTCTTGGCAGTAAGGATGGCAGATCGTATCAGCCTATCAGTCCGTGTGGGTCATTATTCATGTACTAATGGGACCAGTCCGGAGAGTCCATGGTCCGTTGAATTAAATCCTTCCATTAAGTACGGATGAGGCTGATTATATCAGCCTATCAGTACGTGTGGGTCAATTTTTCATGACCTGATGGACAAGTCTGGACAGTCCTTGGTCTATCCAGGCAGTACGAATGGCCAATCGTACTGCCTGGATAGACCGTATGGGTCATTTTTCAGGTACTGATGGGACCAGTCTGGAGAGTCCATGGTCCGTTGAGTAAAATCCTTCCATTCAGTACGGATAAGGCTGATCATATAATCCTATCAATAATCGTGGGTCGATTTTTCATGGGCAGATAGACTTGTCTGGACAGTCCTTGGTCCTTCCAGGAAGTACGGATGGCTGATCGTATCCGCCTATCAGTACGTATGTGTCATTTTTCATGTACTGATGGGACAAGTGTGGACAGTCCATGGTCCGTTGAGTTAAATCCTCCCATTCAGTATGGATAAGGCTATTCATATCAACCTATCAGTATGTATGGGTTGATTTTTCATGGCCTGCTGGACCAGTCTGGACAGTCCTTGGTCCTTTTAGGGAGTACGGATGGCTGATGGTATTACGTATTGGTCATTTTCATATACTGATAGACCAGTCTGGACAGTCCATGGTCCGTTGAGTTAAATCCTTCCATTCAGCCTATCCTTTCATGGTTAAGACTGATCATATCATCCTATCAGTACGTATGGGTTGATTTTTCATTGCCTGATCGACCAGTCTGGACAGTCCTTGGTCCTTCCAGGCAGTACGGATGGCTGATCGTATCATCCTATTAGTACGTATGGGTAATTTTTCATGTACTGGGACCAGTCTGGACAGTCCATGGTCCGTTGAGTTAAATCCTTCCATTCAGTACGTTTAAGGCTGATCATATCAGCCTATCAGTACGTATGGGTCGGTTTTTCATGGCCTGATGGACCATTCTGGAGAGTCCTTGGTCCTTCCAGGCAGTACGGATGGGTGATCGTATCAGCCTATCAATACGTATGGGTCATTTTTTCATGTACTACAGTCCATGGCCCGTTGAGTTAAATCCTTCAATTCAGCCTATCCTTTTATGGTTAACGCTGATCATATCAGCCTATCAGTACGTATGTGTCGATTTTTCATGGCCTGATGGACCAGTCTTGACAGTCCTTGGTCCTTCCAGGCAGTACAAATGGCTGATCGTATCATCCTATCAGTACATATGGGTAATTTTTCATGTACAGATGGGACCAGTTTAAACAGACCATGGTCCGTTGAGTTAAATCCTTCCATTCAGTACGGATAAGGCTGATCATATCAGCGTATCAATACGTGTGGGTCGATTTTTCATGGCCAGATGGACAAGTCTGGACAGTCCTTAGTCCTTCCAGGCAGTACGGATGGCTGATCGTATAAGCATATCAGTATGTATGGGTTGATTTTTCATGGCTTGATGGACCAGTCAGGACAGTCCTTGGTACATCCAGGCAGTGTGGATAGATGATCCTATCAGCCTATCAGTACGGATAAGTGATCATATCATCCTATCAGTACGTTTGGGTAATTTTTCATGTACAGATGGGACCAGTCTTGACAGTCCATGGTCCGTGGAGTTAAATCCTTCCATTCAGTACGGATAAGGCTGATCATATCAGCCTATCAGTACGTGTGGGTCGAATTTTCATGGCCAGATGGACAAGTATGGACAGTCCTTGGTCCTTCCAGGCTTTACAAGTGGCTGATTGTATCATCCTATCAGTACGTGTGGGAATTTTTCATGTACATATGGGACCAGTCTTGACAGTCCATAGTTCGTTGAGTTATATCCTTCCATTCAGTAAGGATAAGGCTGATCATATCAGCCTATCAGTACGTGTGGGTCGATTTTTCAAGGCCTGATGGACCAGTCTGGACAGTCCTTGGTCCATCCAGGCAGTACGGATGGCTGATCGTATCAGCCTATAAGTACGTATGGTTTATTTTTCATGTACTGATTGGACCAGTCTGGACAGTCCATGGTCCGTTGAGTTATATCCTTCCATTCGGTACGGATAAGGCTGATCATATCAGCCTATCAGTACGTGTGAGTCGGTTTTTCATGGCTTGAAAGACCAGTCTGGACAGTCCTTGGTACATCCAGGCAGTACGGATGGATGATCCTATCAGCCTATCAGTACGTATGGGTCATTTTTCATGTACTGATGGGACAAGTCTAGACAGTCCATGGTCCGTTGAGTTAAATCCTTCCATCCAGTACGGATAAGGCTGATCATATCAGCCTATCAGTACCTGTGGGTCGACTTTTCATGGCCTGATGGACCAGTCTGAATAGTCTTTGGTCCATCCAGGCAGTACAGATGGCTGATCGTATCAGCCTATCAGTATGTATGGTTCATTTTCGATGTACTGATAAGGCCAGTCTGGACAGTCCACGGTCTGTTGAGTTAAATCGTTCCATTCAATACGGATAAGGCTGATCATATCAGCCAACAATACGTGTGGGCAGATTTTTCATGGCCAGATGGACTAGTCTGGACAATCCTTGGTCCATCCAGACAGTACGGATGGCTGATCGTATTAGCCTATCAGTACGTATGGGTCATTTTTCATGTACTGATGGCACCAGTCTAGAAAGTCCATGGTCCGTTGAGTTAAATCCTTCCATTCAGTACGGGTAAGGCTGATCATATCAGCCTATCAGTACGTGTGGGTCAATTTTTCATGGCCTGATGGACCAGTCCGGACAGTCCTTGGTCCATCCAGGCAGTACGGATGGCTGATCGTATCAGCCTATCAGTAACTATGGTTCATTTTTCATGTACTGATGGGACCAGTCTAGACAGTCCATGGTCCGTTGAGTTAAATCCTTCCATTCAGTATGGATAAGGCTGATCATATCAGCCTATCAGTACATGTGGGTCGATTTTTCATGGCCTGAATGACTATTCTGGACAGTCCTTGGTCCTTTAAGGAAGTACGGATTGCTGATCGTATCATCTTAACAGTACTTATGGGTAAATTTTCATGTGTAGATGGGACCAGTCGGGACAGTCCATGGTCCGTTGAGTTAAATCCTTCAATTCAGCCTATCCTTCCATGGTTAAGGCTGATTATATCAGCCTATCAGTATGTATGTGTTGATTTTTCATGGCCTGATGGACCAGTCTGGACAGTCCTTGGTCCTTCCAGGCTGATCGTATCATCCTATCATTACGTATGGGTAATTTTTCATGTACAGATGGGACCAGTCTTGACAGTCCATGGTCCGTTGAGTTAAATCCTTCCATTCAGTATGGATAAGGCTGATCATATCAGCCTATCAGTACGGGTGGGTCGATTTTTCATGGCCAGATGGACAAGTCTTGACAGTCCTTGGTCCTTCCAAGCAGTACGGATGGCTGATCGTATAAGCCTATCAATCTGTATGGGTTGATTTTTCATGGCTAGATGGACCAGTCCGGACAGTCCTTGGTCCATCCAGGCAGTGAGGATAGATGATCCTATCAGCCTATCAGTACGTATGGGTCATTTTTCATGTACTGATTGGACCAGTCTGGACAGTCCATGGTCCGTTGAGTTAAGTCTTTCCATTTAGTATGGATAAGGCTTATCTTATCAGCCTATCAGTACGTATGGGTCGATTTTTCATGGCCTGATGGACCATTCTGGACCGTCCTTGGTCCTTCTAGGCAGTACGGATGCTGATCATATTAGCCTATCAGTACGTATGGGTCATTTTTCATGTACTGATGGGATCAGTCTGGACAGTCCATCGTCCGTTGAGTTAAATCCTTCCATTCAATACGGATAAGGCTGATATATCAGCCTATCAGTACATATGGGTCATTTTTCATGTACTAATGAGACCAGTCCAGACAATCCATGGTCCGTGGAATCAATCCTTCCATTCAGTATGGATAAGGCTGATCATATAAGCTTATCAGTACTTATGGGTCGATTTTTCATGGCCTGGTGGACCAGTCTGAACAGTCCTTGGTCCTTCCAGGTAGTACAGATGGCTGATCATATAAGCTTATCAGTACGTATGGTCATTTTCCATGTACTGATGGGATCAGTTTGGACAGTCCATGGTCCATTGAGTTAAATCCTTCCATTCAGTATGGATAACGCTGATCATATCAGCCTACAAGTACGTATGAGTAGATTTTTCATGGCCTGATGGACCAGTTTGGACAGTCCTTGGTCCAACCAGGCAGTACGGATGGCTGATCTTATCAGTCATCAGTACGTATGGGTCATTTTTTCATGTACAGGTGGGACCTGTCCGGACAGTCCTTGGTCCATTGAGTTAAATCCTTCCATTCAGTACGGATAAGGCTGATCATAAAAGCATATTAGTACTGATGGACAAGTCTGCACAGTCCTTGGTCCTTCAGGCAGTACAGATGGCTGATTGTATCAGCCTATCATTACGTATGGTCATTTTTCATGTACTGATGGTACCAGTCTAGACAGTCCATGGTCCGTTGAGTTAAATCCTTCCATTCAGTATGGATAAGGCTGATCATATCAGCCTATCAGTACGGATGAGTAGATTTTTCATGGCCTGATGGACCAGCCTGGACAGTCCTTGGTCCAACCAGGCAGTACGGATGGCTGATCTTATCAGTCATCAGTACGTATGGGTCATTTTTTCATGTACAGGTAGGACCAGTCCGGACAGTCTTTGGTCGGTTGAGTTAAATCCTTCCATTCAGTACGGATAAGGCTGATCATATAAGCCTATCAGTACTGATGGACAAGTCTGTATAGTCCTTGGTCCTTCAGGCAGTACAGATGGCTGATTGTATCTGCCTATCATTACGTATGGTCATTTTTCATGTACTGATGGTACGAGTCTGGACAGTCCATGGTCCGTTGAGTTAAATCCTTCCATTTTGTACGGATAATGTCATGTCCCTGATTCTAGATAAGACCTTCGGGCACAGCCATGGTGCGAGGAGACGCACCAGTCAGGTCACACGACCTAAAGATAAGCGTATCACGGCTTGAACGGATGGTTAAATGCATCAGTAGGCTGAGACTTAACCAGAATCGCACGGAGACAAGCTCAAAAGAGTTGAACGAGTAATCCGGTAGTTGGACAAAGTCCGGATAAAGGTCAACAAGCTAGGTGAATCTTGGAGGTAGCTCACACAGTGTAAGTCAGCTCACTGGAGCTGGTGGACTACCTCACCCAACTTAGACAGCTAGCAGTCAGCTCATCTCAGCTTGGAGTGATGTTAGGGTCTTGGACAGGTGGGCTAGGTCCGGACAAGGCTGGGTCAGCCGGTTGGGACTTGTGGTCTGGCCGTTGAGCCAATGGCTTGGATAGCCCTTAGGCTCGGTCCAAGGTCTTGGCAAAGGGTACAGACTCATCTAGGAACTGCTGCTGGACAGTCATAGACGAAAGGGTGCAAGGGGAGGCAGTTAAGGCCGTAGGGATGTGATGGGACAAAAAGGTGCCCATTCACTTACCAAATGGTGTCCCCTTAGCCAAGGCAGTTGGCCACGCCTTCTTCTATATATATGGAACCCTGTGCACGAAAATTGTCATCATTATTCATAGGAAACACAGAGAAAAGTCCAGAGAGACAATAGGAGAAAGGTAAAGAGAGATCAGCCCATAACAAGGCTGATATTGCTTGTTTGGGTGAATCCGGTAAGGATGATTGTTCAGTGAAGGCCGTGGGTTTGCAGGAACACCA
This sequence comes from Sinapis alba, assembly GCA_012274485.2. Classification (NCBI taxonomy): domain Eukaryota; kingdom Viridiplantae; phylum Streptophyta; class Magnoliopsida; order Brassicales; family Brassicaceae; genus Sinapis; species Sinapis alba. The sequence goes on along the minus strand of MU105947.1, from coordinate 274,080 downwards.
GTGGTTTCTTCTCCACCCTGAAACACAAAGAGAACGAGAGAGAAAAGGTTAGATGGTCGGATTGAATAATCCTGCACCATGAGATGCATTTGACGGCAACATGGAGATTGTTTTGTTTGCAATCAAGGGGAAAGTTATGAACGACCCTTTGACGGGTTTTGATCATTGTTGACATCACCCAGGGCATTATCCAAAGCCTTATATCACACGAAAATAACCAGGAGAGAAGATAGAGGAATGGATCCCACTTCCAAAGGCTGAGACAGCCTTGAAGCCAGATGTGTGTAGAAAGGCAGTTTCATGGGCATTGAAGGGGGAACTGATGCACGACCCCTGGGTAGTGTTTGATCACAGATGAACACATCCTAGGCTTTCTATAAATCTTGGGATTACACTCAAATGGTTTGGAGAGAAGGGAGAAGGCCAGACTCCTCTCTCAAAGGCATGAACAATCTTGAAGGCGGATGCAGTGCAGAAACTGGTTCCATAGAAGTTCCATGGAAGGGATGATGGTCACGAACCATGATTGGATATTATCAATACTGGAATTATGTGATAATGGCTTGATGGATGCGTGCTTGGAAGGGCATGGCTTGATGGAGGCGTGCTTGGCCTTTGGCCGGACTGATCATGGTCGGGTTCAGTATGATCCTGGTCGATCCATTGAATTCTGACAATGGATTCATCTTAGTGGATATTTATCATGAATTTTCATGAATTTTATTTAGTTTCTAGGAATTGATTTGATGACGTCACCTTTTGACCGGTTGGACTGATCATGATCGAAATCCATATGGACTGGGTCGATTCATTGGATTCTGATTATGGGAATCTCTTAGTGGGAATTTATCATGAATTTTAATTAATTTTTGGAGCAGGTTTGCTTGAGGTCAAAATTGCACCTGAGGGTATATTGAGGTAAGATCCTTGTGTTAGGTTATCTGATTATATGCTTGTGTGCTGAGATGTGTTTGTCGCTTATGATACTGATCTTAAGGAATGTTAGTTATCAACCTTGGCGTTGGTAAGCTATGTGCAAAGCTTTGGCTGAGAGCCATGAAGAGGAGTACTGCCAATACTAGGCCGTGTAGACCACTAGTATTGTGTTTGGTGTACTTGTGTAAGGAAGGCCGTGTGTGATCTGATCCTGGGTTAGTAAGGAAGACCTGATACTTGGTTGATGGATCAAGGTGTCTGAGCTAGGTGATCAAAGGATGCATCGGTTGTATGAGTAAGACTGATCGGCTCTAGTGGGACATAGTTCCATGTCCGGTTAGGTATGTGTGAAGACTCATCAGTTCTGAGTCATGTGGGGTGGTTGGTTGATTGACTTAGAATCTGGTGAGCATTGTTAGTACTTGAGATGGACTTGTTATTATATCCTACAAAGGATATTTAGGGATGCATGAGCCGAGAAGAGCTATGTGCATGTCATTTACCATTGAAGACTTCCCAAAAGGTTGCTTGGTCAGTGGGGATGGTTGGTTGAATGACTAAGTCCCAAAGGGAAAGGTTTTGCAGGTATAAGAGAGCTGGACGCGTAGACGGGGAGCTGGGGGAAGGTACCTCGCAGCTCAATAAGCTGGACCAGACCAAGTGGAAGCTTAAGTGAAGTTGTACAGCTCAGCGGAGCTGGACGAACTAGCTGGATGAGCTAGCTAAACAGCTAAGTCAGCTGCGTCCGATGAGTTAACAAGCTCCGTGGATGGGGCAAAGGTACGATTTAGCAATTACTTGGATAAATTAGTAACTTGCTAAGATGCTGATATAATGGTTAGGGGAACGGAACCTCAGACTGGTATGACTTGGTTTAGGTAGGATCGACCTTAGAGCTAGCTGGTAATTGAGTGTACTAACCATTAGCTGAGATGATTAGACCGGACCAGTATTAGATTGGAGTTAGTCCAATGGTTAAGTAGAGAATATTCCGCTGTGCATAAGTTGAAAGGATCTAAGCTAGGGAACGACTAAGCTAGTCTTAGCTAAGATCTAAGTAAACCCTCGCCTTAAGGGCAAACTATAAAAGAAGGGTTGAAAAATTAAGAGGTTTGGTCAGTGTGTGGACTGAGCGACATGAGGCATCGACCGCGGCCCAAGGGGCCGGGATCGGGTCTTACAAGTTGGTATCAGAGCATGCTTGATTCTAGGATGGGTGGGTTGTGGTTGTTCACCCACACATCCGGACAAGTGGATGTTGATGGGGTTATTCCACCAGTTTTGTTGCCGACTCAGCTGGAGAAGGTTAATAATGAATTTGGATTGCCTCTAAGTCAACTCGATCCTACTGAGGTTCGGGTGGAATGCGCTGAGCTGCAGCTGAAATAATAACTAGAGGGGGGAGCTAAATCCTCTCATATTGGTAACCGGTCTGATCACAACATTGTTGCAAGCAATGGAAGGACTAACCGGTGGATCAGACAGCTGCTCCGGAGCCAGTGGTCGAGCTGTGCCAGTAGCTGAGGTGGTTGAGATCGATCCACAAGCTAGGGCAGCCTGGAAAGTGGACTACCTGAGTGTGTTGGAGCACATAGATCGGATGGGAACTAAGCATTTCTGAAGTAGTGTGGATCCTTTTGAGGCAGATGAGTGGAGGAGCTGATTGGTTAGTAACTTCAGCTCAACTCGCTGCTCAAAGTTATATATCTATAACCGAAATTGTTTCTGAAAGCTAAGATGACCATGGTTCCTTACTGGGGTGAACCAAGTGAGAGTTGAGGTAAGTTAGGGTATCATGCTTGTGAACGGGGAAGTTCCAAGGTGAACCGTCTTAGTTAAGATGTACTCTCCAAGGGCAAGATCCTAAAGCACAAGGTTGGCCGATCTAGGTATTTAGAAGTAATAGACAGGTTGGAGGGATGGACGCAATGCAAGATCTTTTTATGGTCGACCTGGATAAGGGAAGCAACATAGACCAGAGAGTGGCTTAGGTTGAAAAAAACGTGCAGCACTCTCTTGGGGGGGTTAGTATTATTCCATGGTGGCCGTTCAAAACACGTGAGCATATGCGGTGTTCATGTTGGTCTAAGGGAGACGCTACATGGCTAGTACATGAGTGGACTTGTGATCAGATGGATAAGCTTGGACTTTGTGTAAGTCAAGGTAGGATTCCTTAAGATTAAGTGAATGGAATGGGTCAATTCCAAGAGGAATTGGAAACATGATGTTAAGTATCTTAGTATGATAAGGTTTGAGGTAAACTATAAACACTTTCGTGAATTGTATGGGACGTTCACAGAAGTGTGATGCTTTGGAGAATGGTATGGGACGTTTTCCAAGTACTTAATGATTGGTGGTGTGGAAAGATACATACTTTCCGATACTGGAGTTACATATAGTTTTACGAGTCCAGGGATGCTCAGAAAGGGGGTTGTTCCAGTTGGGAACAGGGAATTGTCCTGGCGTAGTGAACACGGCCGGTGGGCAAGTTATGGGTTCACTGGGGTGATTTGGGACATCCCAGTGGTGATTCAAGACAGGGTCTTGCTTGTGGATCTTGTGGTAGTGAACGCGGCCGGTGGGCAAGTTATGAGTTCACTAGGGTTGATTCAGGACATCCTAGTGGTGATCTAAGACAGGGTCATTCCTGTGGATCTAGTGGTAGTCCACCTAAAGAATCACGAGGTGATATTAGGTATGGACTGGCTTGGAAAGAATCGGGCCACTCTTGACTGTCACTGGGAGCGCGTGCAGTTTGAGAGTGGATGTCGATCTCCGATCAGGTTCAAAGGTATACGTCCGATCTCTGGATGCTTGGTGGTGTCAACAATCCATGTTAAGAGGATGCTGAGGAAGGTTTGTGAAGCTTATCTGGCCACAATCGCCACTAAGGTGGTTGTAGGGGGTGGTGACCCGAAGGGAATACCGTTGGTCGGAGAGTTCCATGATGTGTTTAGGTCACTACAGGGCATTCCCCCGATAGGTCGGACCCATTCATAATATAATTGGAACCAGGGACGGCCCCATGATCCAAAAGTCCCTACAGAGTGGGTCTTGCCGAGATGGCCGAGCAATGGAGGACCAGATTTGGTATGCAACCGTCCAGAGAGGGACAAGGGTTGGCATACTCAAATGAGTCTGAATGAGATCAAGTCCAGTGAGGGACGAGGATCACAGTACAACAAAGTCGGAGATTGACCTAGGGTTGGGGTAAAGACGATCGAGTCCAGTGAGGGATAAGGATCGCATTACAACCAAGTTGGAGAGGGACCTATGGTTAGGGTGAGACGGTTGAGTCCCGGAGTGGACCAGAACCGCAATATGATCAAGTCCGGTGAGGGACAAGGATCAGGACATGACCTACTCGGAGATGGACCTATGGTCAGAATGCACGGTCGAGTCCTTGAGTGGACCAGGACTGGAATATGAGCATGTCCTAAATGGACCAGGATCAAAATATGACAAGGTCCGGTGATGGACAAAAGTCAAGTTGAGTCGGTTTAGTCTTGTAGATACTTAGACCATAATATGGCCAAGCTGGGAAACGTTGTGGCTAGTTAAAGAATGATCCAGTAAGTTGTGTCTGGAATCAGAAACCTTAGTGTCCGGGAAGGACTTAAGGAAACAAAACAATCTGTTACGACTCATGGTAGAGTGAGCGGCCTAAAGATTGGAACATGTTCTCTAGGATTTGGCTGATGCATCGAGTGGCTTGTAGATTGGTTAAATCTGCTAAGACTCAAGTATCTAGCATTTTCCTAGGGACTGGAAATGATCTAGTCATTTACTACGATAAAGGAAAGGATAAGACTCTAAAGAAGACAATGTCCAAAGGAAAGATATAGACTTGGTGGATATTAGGACCGCAACATAGAAAGTTGGGTCTGGTAACACAAGTCACTTATGGAAACCATGTTCAGAAGGCAGATAAGGCCACTTGGTTCGGATTTAAGAGTGTTCCTTCCAAGTGGGGGAGACTTGTTGATATGTGATCAAATATGTGATCAGTGAGAAAGAACAAGGAGGAAGGATGCAATGCGAGTTGGTTAGAAAGAACCAATTGAGCATGTTTCCATGTTCGTGAGGAATAAGTTAAGTTGGAAAATTTGTTGGGAGACAAGGTATAACCACCACCGGATTCGAGGACGAATCCATCTCAAGTGGGGGAGACTTGTCATGTCCCTGATTCTAGATAAGGCCTTTGGGCACATCCATTGTGATAACCCGCCCTTCGGGATAAAATGGTCGAGAAAGTAAAAGTCTGAATCTGGAGCCAATCTTTTGGGAGTCTACATATTTGGAGGAATGTTGAGTTTTGATCACATAAAACTTGACATGGTTCATAGAAAATAAAAGACTAGTCGAGTATCTACTTGGTGGTCGAGTCGCAGGTAATAAGGATCAACCGAGAAGTTTCAAAGTACGATGTGGTCGAAGAATAGATCATGAGTGAAACATGAGTCGAAGTAAGCTGCTCTACCATTATTAGAAGTGTCTTTGATTGATCAGACGAAGCTTTTGGAAGCATCACGTTTTTGGAAGCATGACGGTTTAGAAGCTCGACGTTTCAGAAACCCGACGTTTCTTAGCCACGAAGTTTTCCGTGAAACTTCGTATCTATCAGCGGAATCTGATTTCAGAGACATTATAAGTTGGAAGCAGGATGGGAAGTAAGCACGATGGGAAGTAAGCACGATGGGAAGTAAGCACGACGAGATTGAAGCATGACGGGAAAACCCGAAGTTGGGCGAAAACCCTAATTTCGGTATTACGAAATTTCTCGAGGAAGCCGGAGGCTCAAGAATAATTTTTAGAGGATATTAGAATTCATCTGGAGTTTATTAAAAATATTCAGAGAATCAAAATGGGAGCGTAAAAATATTTGGGATTAATCGGGGAACGAAAGATCACCAGAAGGGCTGAAATCAGGCAAATTGATCGAGAAGTTCGAGGTGGATTGATCTAAGAGATAAGGACATGCTGTCCATCATCTAAGAAGCTAAGTGTATATGTAGTACGACATGTCTCCACAGGAAGAAGTGTTCCATGCATCTTGACACCCAGAAGCACGACATGTCATTATATCTGCAACCAGCGCATGCGTATCGACACCCAGTGGCCCGTGTGTCGCGATGCATGAACTCCAGCCATGCTGAGAGACATCTGTACGTGGAGGTGTCCCATATAATTCTCAGGAACCATGCAAGAGGGCAAGTATACGCCCGTGTGTCGCCACGCATGCAACCGGAAGCATGCTGGACGACACAGGAGCTTGGGTGGTGCGTCTTTACTGGTTGGTGACTACTATATATACCCATCTCTCCCTGCTCATTTTCATTCATTCCACACACACACAAAAGACACTCCAAAACGTGGGTTAGAGAGAGAGAGAGAGGGAAGTAGAAAAAAAGAAGTAAGAGGTTCTGAGTTGTTTCGAGAGTTTTAGAGCATTTTCAAGAGCTGTTACTATACTGGAAGTCTGAGAAAAACCTCTAGAAGATAGAGGAGGTTCTGTCCAGGTCCTGATAAGTCCATACCAGTCCATTCAAGATATCAGCCTTGGGTTTTGGCTAAGTCCTCTCCGATCAACTAGCTGCTTATCAACAAAGAACACTGTGAGTTGGCTTGTTTGAATTCCACTTGGAATTAGGTTCGTTTTGTGAGTTGGTTTTCTTTGAATTCGACTTGGAATTTAGGATATTTTTATGGTTTGCTTGAGTTCCACTTGGAAATTAGGATATAGATCGAGTTGCATATAGATTAGAATGATCACCTTATTGAATGATAGAGTCCTTAGGGTTATTTATTGAACCGGGCTTAGCTTAGCACGGGCTAACTGAGATGAAAGGAATTAATGCTGAGTTAATAACCTGACTAGGACTAGGATGCATCATGTTCTCTATTATTGTTTGTTGATATGGTTGAGTGCAGATTCCCGTTATCTTTAAAGATAGTTTCATAGCAAGAGGCTGAACTATCTGGGTAACGGTTTGATTGAGTAGATTGTTTGTTAGATTAGTTAAATGATTGCTTGTTTAATTAATCTTGTTGATTGAGCTTAGTCAGCTCTTGGTAAGGGAGTGACTAACTCTTTGATTTGATTAGTGTTCATATTCTTGTTTAGTTTATTAGATGGTAGTATTAGTGGTCCTAAACCATATAGGCAAGACTACTTGTACTAGTAGTTAGTGTCGTAGATTCTTAAGTATTGTTAGGATAGTGTGTCGTGTGTGTTGCCGACAGTATGTGCATAACCCGCCCATACTAGGTTTGTTTAGGGGTGATTAGTGTTTCCTCAGCCTCGTATTCAGCGGGTTCAAGGAAATCCCTTATTCGCTCGATCGGGAACACTCAAAGAGATGGGATCATGGCATATGGCTGAGTATTACACGACAGTGTAATGTTGCAGTGACCCGAAGGATTGTGGGCTGTCGCGCGGTGACCCGATGGACTGTGGGTCGCGGTCGGTTGTAAGTTCCTTCTTCTGGCCTTGGTGTTAGGAAGATAGGATATTGCCGATAGTGAGGAGGAACACAAAGTCACCAGGTCTCAGGTTAGAGTGTGTGTTGCGTTAGAGTGTCGTAAGGGTTATGGAACCCTAGAGTAAGTGGTAACACCGATATATGGTGTTACAAGTTATCTTGAGTCATAGTTAGTTAGAGTCTTATTATTGTGTTTGTGTTTGTGGATTGGTTCGTTTACTTGCAGGTTTCTAACATCAAGATCTAATTCCGGGTTAGGTACCGGATTAGGCTTGGTGTCTCTTTGGTTAGTGTAGACCCGATGTTGCATGTTATGTTGTTTGAAGGATTGCTTGTGAAGGGTGGTGGATATTAAAGTTATGCGGTATCATTGGTTGGCCGGTCATGTTCTTGTCTGATTGTTGGTCGAGCGGTTAATGATACTTGGATAGTCTAAGTGTCTAACACTACTTGAGTATTGAACGCAGGCGCATATAAGGCTAACTAGGGATTGGTTGTTGACTTGTTGTTATGCAGGTTCCCGTTACTTGAAGTTTGATTATGGCAGGAGGCCGAGTCTAACTTTGTAACGGTTTGTTTGGCCTTAGCTATGATTGTTTGCTAGATTTAGATTGATTGTTATTTTGGGTTGTCTGGGTTAGTAACTAGGTTGCGGGTAGAGGCCGCCAGCTCACGGAGTGACATTAGGTTACTCACCCAACTCCGTTGTCCTTTTTGCAGGTAGTTTTAGTTAAGTATGATCAGATAGCTTGGTGATGGACATTAGGACCACCGGAGTAGACTTTTATGCCTTTTGTAAATGGTATTGTGAATTGTGTTTAGTTGACTCGATTTGGCATTAGGTCGGGCGCCAGTCTTGAATGATTTTGATGTATGACTATTTGTTGAATCAGTAAAGTATTTGTTTTTCATGTGCATCATGAGTACTCTGATATTTGACTAGTCCGGTCTAACACAACGTTAGGTCTTGGTACGGGTTGAAAAGCCTCAGGCTTTGATCTAACGGAAACGCTAACTCTTGGTACGAGTTGCAAATTCTTAGGCCATGACTTAGTGGGACAAGTTAGTGGATGAACTGGTCTAAGTTACGGAGTGATTTTTGTGACCTAGCGGGATTGTACCTAGCCAGTCACGTAGCGCTTCCGGACCATGGTGTTGGGTTTGACGGTCAGTCATGTTCTTGTTTGATTATTGGCTGGCCGGTTGGCTCTTTCATCTCTAACCCTGGGTGTTGGTTGGTCTATCGTTCATGTTCTTGTTTCATTAATGGCCAGTGGATCGACCATATGTCTAGGACGGTTCGTGGGTGTTATAGAGGTGGTATCAGAGCATGATTTCGTCCATGCTTCCGGAACTCATGATTTAATCGGTTTTCATTTTTCTATCGAGTCAAAAAGAGTCACAAAAGGCATTAGGGAACCGGTCATGTCCAGCGATAGGATTTATTGGTTTTGGTCCAGTCAATCAACCAACCACCCCACATGACTCAGAACTGATGAGTCTTCACACATACCTAACCGGCCATGGAACTATGTCCCAATAGAGACGATCAGTCTTACCCATACAACCGATGCATCCTTTGATCACTTAGCTCAGACACCTTGATCCATCAACCAAGTATCAGGTCTTCCTTACTAACGCAGGATCAGATCACACACGGCCTTCCTTACACAAGTACACCCAGCCCAATACTAGTGGTCTACACAGCCTAGTATTGGCAGTACTCCTCTTCATGGCTCTGAGCCAATGCTTTGCACATAGCTTACCAACACCAAGGTTGATAACTAACATTCCTAAATATACCCTCAGGTGCAATTTTGACCTCAAGCAAACCTGCTTCAAAAATTAATTAAAAGACATAAAAATTGATGATAAATCTCCACTAAGAAGAATCCATGGTCAGAGTTCAATGGATCGACCAGGATCATATTGAACCCGACCATGATAAGTCCGACCAAAGGCCAAGGACTACCTTCCTTACCAGGGGCAACCATGCCCTTCCAAGCACGCCTCCATCAAGCCCTTATCACATACTTCCAATATTGATAATATCCAATCATGGTTCGTGCCCATCATTCCTTCCATGGAACTTCTACAGAACCAGTTGTTGCACTGAATCCGCCTTCAAGGCTGTTCATGCCTTTGAGAGTGGAGTCCGGCCTTCTCCATTCTCTCCTAACCATTTGAGTGTAATACCAATATGTATAGAAGGCCTAGGATCTGTTCATCCGTGATCAAACACTACCCAGGGGTCGTGCATTAGTTCCCCCTTTCATGAAATTGCCTTTCTACACACATCTGCCTTCAAGGCTGTCTCAGCCTTTGGAAGTGGGATCCGTCCTCTATCTTCTCTCCTGGTTATTTGCGTGTGATATAAGTCTCTGGATAAGGCCCTGAGTGATGTCAACAATGATCAAAACCCATCAAAGGGTTGTTCATAACTTTCCCCTTGATTGCCAACAAAACATTCTCCATGTTGCCTTCAACTGCATCTCATGGTGTGGGATAATTCAATGCAACCATCTAACATTTTTCTCTCTGGGTTTCTTTGTGTGTTCAGGGCGTATAAGAATCCACTGGTGTGCCTGCAAAACCACGGCCTTCACTGAACAATCATCCTTACCGGATTCACCCAAACAAGCAATATCAGCCTTGTTATGGGCTGATCTTTCGTTCCCTTTCTCCTCTTGTCTCTCTGGACTTTTCTCTGTGTTTCCTATGAATAATGATGGCAATTTTCGTGCCCAGGGTCCCATATACATAGAAGAAGGCGTGGCCAACTGCCTTGGCCAAGGGGACACCATTTGGTAAGTGAATGGGCACCGTTTGGTCACATCGCATCCCTTCGGCCTTAACTGCCTTCCCTTGCACCCTTTCGCCTATAAATGTCCACCAGCAGTTCCTGGATGAGTCTGGACCCTTTGCCAAGACCCTGGACCGAGCCTAAGTGCTATCCAAGCCATTGGATCAACGGCCAGACCACAAGTCCCAACCGGCTGACCCAGCCTTGACCCGACCTAGCCCAACTGTCCAAGACCCTAACATCACTCCCAGCTGAGATGAGCTGACTGCTAGATGTCTCAGTTGGGTGAGATAGTACACCAGCTCCAGTGAGCTGGCTTACACTGTGTGAGCTACTTCCAAGCTCCACCTATCTGGTTGAGCTTCTTCCGGACCTTGTCCAGCTACCGGATTACTCGTGCAACTCTTTTGAGCTTGTCTCCATCCGATTCTGGTTAAGTCTCAGCCTACTGATGCACTTAACCATCCGTTCCAGCCATGATACGCTTGTCTTTAGGTCGTGTGACCTGACTGGTGCGTCTCCTCGCACAATGTATGTAACACCCCCGAACCGTCAGAGACATATGGTCGATCCACCGGCCAACAATCAAACAAGAACATGACAGATAGACCAATCAACACCCAAGGTTTAGAGATGAAAGAGCCAACCGGCCAGCCAACAATCAAACAAGAACATGACTGACTGTCCAACCCAACACCATGGTTCGGAAGCGCTACGTGACGGGCTAGGGACAATCCAGCTAGGTCACAAAAATCACTCCGTAACTTAGACCAGTTCATCCACTAACTCGTCCCACTAAATCATGGCCTAAGGCTTTGAAACCCGTACCAAGAGTTAGCGTTTCCGTTAGATCGAAGCCTGAGGCTTTTCAACCCGTACCAAGACCTAACGTAGTGTTAGACCGGACTAGTCAAATATCAGAGTATTCATGATGCGCATGAAAAAAATACTTTATTGATTCAAGAAATATTCATACAATCGAAATAATTAAAGACTGGCGCCAGGCCTAATGCCAAATCGAGTCAACTAAACACAATTCACAATACCGTTTACAAAAGGCATGAAAATCTACTCCGGTGGTCCTAACGTCCAAAACCAAGCTATCTGATCATCCTTACCTAAAACTACCTGCAAAAAGGACAACAAAGTTGGGTGAGTAACCTAATGTCACTCAGTGAGCTGGCGGCCTCTACCCCAACCTAGTAGCTAACCCAGACAACCCAAAATAACAATCAATATAACCCAAGCAAGCAAACCGTTACTAAGTTAGACTCGGCCTCCTGCCATAATCTAACGTCAAGTAACGGGAACCTGCATAACAGCAAGTCAACAACCAATCACTAGTTAGCCATATATGCGCCTGAGTTCAATACTCATGTAGTGTTAAACACTTAGACTATACAAGTATCATTAACCGTATCGACCAACAATCAGACAAGAACATGATCGACCAACCAATGATACCGCATAGCTTTAATATCCACAACCCTTCACAAGCAATCCTTCAAACAACATAACATGCAAAATCGGGTCTACACTAACCAAAGAGACACCAAGCCTAATCCGGTACCTAACCCGGAATTAGATCTTGATGTTAGAAACCTGCAAGTAAATGAACCAATCCACAAACACAAACACAATAATAAAACTCTAACTAAATATGACTCAAGATAACTTGTAACAACGTAGATCGGTGTTACCACTTACTCTAGGGTTCCATAACCCTTACGACACTCTAACGCAACACACACTCTAACCTAGGCCCTGGTGACTTCGTGTTCCTCCTCACTATCGGCAATATCCTATCTTCCTACCACCAAGGCCAGAAGAAGGAACTTTCAACCGACCGCGGCCCACAGTCCATCGGGTCACCGCGCGATAGCCCACAGTCCTTTGGGTCACTTCCAAATTACACTGTCGTGCAATACTCAGCAATAGGCCATGATCCCGTCTCTCTGAGTCTTCCTGATCCAGCGAATAAAGGGTTTCCTTGAACCTGCTGAATACGAGGCTGAGGAAACACCAATCACCCCTAAACAAGCCTAGTATGGGCGGGTTACGCACATACTGTCGGCAAAACACACGAGACACTATCCTAACAACACTTAAGAATCTACGACACTAACCACTAGTATGAGTAGTTCGGCCTATATGGTTTAGGACACTAATACTACCATCTAATAAACTAAACAACAATATGAACACTAATCAAATCAACCAGTTAGTCACTCCCTTACCAAGAGCTGACTAACCGCAATCAACAAGATTAATTAAACAAGCAATCATTTAACTAATCTAACAAACAATCTACTCAATCATACCGTTACCCAGATAGTTAAGCCTCCTGCTATAAAATTATCTTTAAAGATAACGGGAACCTGCACTCAACCATATCAACAAAAAATAATAGAAAACATGATGCATCCTAGTCCTAGTCAGGTTGTTAACTCAGCCTTAATTCCTTTCATCTCAGCTAGCCCGTGCTAAGTTGAGTCCGGTTCAATAAATAACCCTAAGCACTCTATTATTCAATAAGGTGATCATTCTAATCTATATGCAACTCGATCTATATCTTAAGTTCCAAGTGGAACTCAAGCAAACCATAAAACCATCCTAAATTCCAAGTGAAATTCAAAGAAAACCAACTCAAAAAACTAAACTAATTCCAAATGGACTTCAAACAAGCCAACTCTTAGTGTTCTTTGCCGATAAGCAGCTACTTGATTGGAGAGGACTTGGCCAAAACCCAATGCTGATATCTTGAATGGACTGTTATGGACTGATCAGGACTTGGACAGAACCTCCTCTATCTTCTGGACGTTTTTCTTGGACTTCCGGTAGAGTAACAACTCTTGAAAATGCTCTAAAACTCTGAAAACAACTCAAAACCTCTTACTTCTTTTTTTTCTACTTCTCTCTCTCTCTCTCTCTCTCTCTCTCTCTCTCTCTCTCTCTCTCTCTCTATAACCCACGTTTTGAAGTGTCTTTTGTGTGTGTGTGGAATGAATGAAAACGAGCAGGGGGAGCTGGGTATATATAGTAGTCACCAACCAGTAAAGACTCACCACCCAAGCGCATGTGTGTCCTCCTACATGCTTCCGGTTGCATGCGTGTCAACACACGGGCCACTGGGTGTCGATACGCATGCGCTAGTTGCAGATATAATGACATGTCGTGCTTCTGGGTCTCAAGATGCATGGAACACTTTTTCCTGCGGATACATGTCGTGCTACGTAGACACTTAGCTTTTTATATGATGGACAGCACGTCCTGATCTCTTAGATCAAGCCACCTCGAGCTTCTTGGTTAATTTGCACGATTTTGGCCCTTCTGGTGAATTTTCGTCCCGCGATTATTCCTGAATATTTTTCCGCTCCCATTCTGATTCTCTGAATATTTTAATAAACTCCAGATGAATTCTGATATCCTCTAAAAATATTCTTGAGCCTCCGGCTTCCTTGAGAAATTTCGTAATGCCGAAATTAAGGTTTTCACCCAACTTTGGGTTTTCCCGTCATGCTTCAATCCTATTGTGCTTATTTCCCGTCGTGCTTACTTCCCATCCTGATTCCGACTAATAATGTCTCTGAAATCATATTCCGCTGATAGATATGAAGTTTCACGGAAAACTCCGTGGCTAAGAAACGTCGGGTTTCTAAACCGTCATGCTTCCAAAAATGTGATGCTTCTAAAAACTTCGTCTGATCAATCAAAGACACTTCTAATAATGGTATAGCAGCTTACTTAGACTCATGGTTCACTCATGATCCATTCTTCGACCACATCATACTTCAAAACTTCTCGGTTGATCCCTATAACCCGCGATTTGACCACCAAGTGATACTCGACCAATCTTTTATTTTCTTTGAACCATGTCAAGTTTTATGTGATCAAAACTCAACATTCCTCCAAATATGTAGACTCCCAAAAGATTGTCTCCAGATTCTGACTTTTACTTTCTCGATCATTTTATCCCGAAGGGCGGGTTATCACATTCTCCCCCCCCCCCTTAATAGAATTTGTCCTCGAATTCTTAGGTGTCTGATGGCTCAGCTTCACGGCTTTCTCCCCTTTGATGACAATTTCTCTTTGGATCACTTTGTCTCGCTGTCTTGATCACCTGATGTTTTCTTTATCGGTTTGCCCTTGATTTCTTCCTTTCGGTTTCTTTGGTCTCCACCCAGACTTCTAATTCCGAACTCACTCTGCCTTGATACATCTCAAAGTGTTATCCTTAGTCTTGAATCCTTCCTTTTCATCACTTCTTGGTTTCCCATGCTTCATTCATTCTCAACTCATCTCCATATCGCTTCACTCTGTCTACCACTCTTCCTTGAGTTTTCTTCTTAATGTCGCCACATAGTTCTTCACTTGAATGAACACTGAATTTTCTTCTTACATTTACTCTGCCATAACGCTTACCATCCTTTCTTCTGATTACTCAAACTCTTTCTTTTCCCAAAACTGATGAAGTCCTTTCCCAGCGGTCTCATACCCACTTGTCCAGTCCATATCATTGTCCAGTTCCTCTGAACTCTTTCTCTTCGACTTTGGGTTTTTGGCCCTGAACTCTTTTAACTTTAAGGTTTCAATCCTTAAAGTTCCGATCAATGAACAAAAGCTGCAACTCAAAAGAACACATCACATGCAAGTTAGTTAACAACTAACCCACCAATCTAATTTCAAAACTATCCAGCAACCTAATGATTCTATCCACAGAACCTAGTGATACTAACCAGGCAACCTAACCATTCTATCCAAACAACCTAGCAATTTTGGGTTTCACAATCCAATCCTAGGATTCCATAAGATTAAGTGAATGGAATGGGTTAATTCCAAGAGGAATTGGAAACATGATGTTAAGTATCTTAGTATGATAAGGTTTGAGGTAAACTATAAACACTTTCGTGAATAGTATGGGACGTTCACAAAAGTGTGATGCTTTGTAGAATGGTATGGGACGTTTTCCAAGTACTTAATGATTGGTGGTGTGGAAACACACGTACTTTCCGATACTGGAGCTACACATAGTTTTGTGAGTCCAGGGATGCTCGAAAAGGGGTTGTTCCAGTTGGGAAAAGGGAATTGTCGTGGGGTAGGGAACGAGGCCGGTGGGAAAGTTATGGGTTCACTAGGGGTGATTCAGGACATCCCAGTGGTGATCCAAGACAGGGTCATGCTTGTGGATCTTGTTGTAGTCCACTTAAAGAGTCACGAGGTGATATTAGGTATTGACTGTTACGGGGAGCGCGTGCAGTTTGAGAGTGGGTGTGGATCTCCGATCAGGTTCCAAGATATACGTCTGATCTCTAGATGCTTGGTGTTGTCAGCAATCCATGTTGAGAGAATGATGAGGAAGGGTTGTGAAGCTTATCTAGCCACAATCACCACTAAGGAGGTCGTAGGGGGTGATGACCCGGAGGGAATACCGCTGGTCCAATTGAGAACGTTTCCATGTTCGTGAGGACTAAGTTAAGTTGGAACATTTGTTGGGAGACAAGTTATAACCACCACCGGATTCGAGGATGAATCCATCTCAAGTGGGGGATACTTGTCATGTCCCTGATTCTAGATAAGGCCTTCGGGCACAGCCATGGTGCGAGGAGACGCACCAGTCAGGTCACACGACCTAAAGACAAGCGTATCATGGCTGGAACGGATGGTTAAGTGCATCAGTAGGCTGAGATTTAACCAGAATCTGACGGAGACAATCTCAAAAGAGTTGCACGAGTAATCCGGTAGATGCACAAGGTCCGGATGAAGCTCAAACAACTAGGTAGAGCTTGGAGGTAGCTCCCATAGTGTAAGTCAGCTCACTGGAGCTGGTGGACTATCTCACCCAGCTGAGGCAGCTAGCAGTCAGCTCATCTCAGCTGGGAGGAATGTTAGGGTCCTGGATAGTTGGGCTAGGTCGGGTCAAGGCTGGGTCAGCCGGTTGGGACTTGTGGTCTGGCCGTTGAGCCAATGGCTTGGATAGCCCTTAGGATCGGTCCAGGGTCTTGTCAAAGGGTGCAGACTCATCCAGGAACTGCTGCTGGACTGTTATAGGCGAAAGGGTGCAAGGGGAGGCAGTTAAGGCCAAAGGGATGCGATGGGACCAAAAGGTGCCCATTCACTTACCAAATGGTGTCCCCTTGGCCAACACAGTTGGCCACGCCTTATTGTATATATATGGGAGCCTGGGAACGAAAATTTCCATCATAATTCATAGGAAACACAGAGAAAAGTCCCGAGAGACAAGAGGAGAAAGGGAAAGAGAGATCAGCCCATAACAAAGCTGATATTGCTTGTTTGGGTGAATCCGGTAAGGATGATTGTTGAGTGAAGGCCTTGGGTTTTCAGGCACACCAGTGGCTTCTTATCCACCCTGAAACACAAAGAAAACCAGATAGAAAAGGTTAGATATTCGGATTGAATAATCCCACACCATGAGATGCATTTGAAGGCAACATGGAGACTGTTTTGTTGGCAGTCAAGGGGAAAGTTATGAACAACCCTTTGATGGGTTTTGATCATTGTTGACATCACCCAGGGTCTTCTACAGAGACTTATTTCACACGCAAATAACCAGGAGAGAAGATAGAGGACTGGATCCAACTTCCAAAGGCTGAGACAACCCTGAAGGTAGATGTGTGTAGAAAGACAGTTTCATGGGCATTGAAGGGGGAACTGATGCACGACCCCTGGGTAGTGTTTGATCATGTATGAACACATCCTAGTCTTTCTATACATCTTGGGATTACACTCAAATGGTTAGGAGAGAAGGAAGAAGGCCGGACTCCACTCTCAAAGGCATGAACAACCTTGAAGGCGGATGCAGTGCAAAAACTGGTTCCATAGAAGTTGCATGGAAGGGATGATGGGCACGAACCATGATTGGATATTATCAATACTGGAAGTATGTGATAAGGGATTTATGGAGGCGTGCTTCGAAGGTAATGGTCGCCCCTGGTAAGGTAAGTAGTCCTTGGCCTTTGGCCGGACTGATCATGGTCGGGTTCAGTATGAACTTGGTCGATCCATTGAATTCTGACCATGGATTCTTCTTACTGGAGATTTATCATGAAGTTTCATGAACTTTAATCAATTTTTGGAGCAGGTTTGCTTGAGGTCAAAATTTCACCTAAGGGTATATTGATAAATGTTAGTTATCAACCTTGCTGTTGGTAAGCTATGAGCCATGAAGAGGAGTACTGCCAATACTAGGCCGTGTAGACCACTAGTATTGTTCTGGGTGTACTTGTGTAAGGAAGGCCGTGTGATCTGATCCATGGTTAGTAAGGAAGAACTGATACTTGGTTGATGGATCAAGGTGTCTGAGCTAAGTGATCAAATGATGCATCAGTTGTATGAGTAAGACTGATTGGCTCTAGTGGGACATAGTTCCATGGTGGGTTAGGTATGTGTGAAGACTCATCAGTTCTGAGTCATGTGGGGTGGTTAGTTGATTGACTTAGGATCTGGTGAGCATTGTTAGTCCTTGAGATGGACTTGTTATTATATCCTACAAAGGATATTGAGGGATGCATGAGCCGAGAGAGCTATGTGCATGTCATTTACCATTGAAGACTTCCCAAAGGTTGCTGGAAGAGTAGACGGGGAGCTGGGCGAAGCTACCTCGCAGCTCAATAAGCTGGACGAGAGCAAGTGGAAGCTCAAGTGAAGTGGTTCATCTCAGCAAAGCTGGACGAACTAGCTGGAAGAGATAGCTAAACAGCTAAGTCAGCTGGGCCCGATGAGCTAATAAGCTCCATGGATGTGGCAAAGGTACGATTTAGTAATTACTTGGATAAATTAGTAACATGTTAAGATGCTGATAGAATGGTTAGGGGAACGGAACCTCGGACTGGTATGACTTGGTTTAGGTAGGATCGACCTTTAAGTTAGATGGTAGTTGAGTGTACTAACCATTAGTTGAGGTGATTCGACCGGACCAGTATTAGATTGGAGTTAGGCCAGTGTATAAGTAGAGAATATTCCGCTGTGCATAAGTTGAAAGGATATAAGCTAGGGAACGACTAACCTAGTCTTAGCTAAGATCTAAGTAAACCCTCGCCTTAAGGGCAAACTATAAAAGAAGGATTGAAAAATTAAGAGGTTCGGTTAGTGTGTGAACCGATCAACGTGAGGCACCGATCGTGGCCCGAGAGGCCGGGATCGGGTCCTACACTATCAGTACGTGTGGGTCTATTTTTATGACCTGATGGACCAGTTTTGACAGTCCTTGGTCAATCCATGCAGTACGGATGGCTGATCGAATAAGCCTATCAGTATGTATGGGTCATTTTTCATGTACTGATCGGACCAGTCTAGACAGTCCATGGTCCGTTGAGTTAAATCCTTCTATTCAGTACGGATAGGGCTGATTATATCAGCCTATCAGTACGTGTGGGTCAATTTTTTATGGCTTGATGGACCAGTCTGGAAAGTCCTTGGTCCTTCGAGGCAGTACGGATGGCTGATCGTATCAGCCTATCAGTACATATGGGTTTTTTTCCATGTACTGATGGGACCAGCCTGAACAGTGCATGGTCCGTTGAGTTAAATACTTCCATTCAGTACGGTTAAGGGTGATCATATCAGCCTATCAGTACGTATGGGTAGATTTTTCACGGCCAGATGGACCAGTCTGGACAGTCCTTGGTCCATCCAGGCAGTACGAATGGCTGATCGTATCAGCCTATCCGTACGTATGGGTAATTTTTCATGTACTAATGGGACCAGTCCGGACAGTCCTTGGTCTGTTGAGTTAAATCTTTCGATTCAGTACGGTTAAGGGTGATCGTACCAGCTTATCAATACGTATGGGTTGATTTTTCATGGCCTGATGTACCAGTCTGGACAGTCCTTGGTCCATCCAGGCAGTACGGATGGCTGATCGTATAAGCCTATCAGTATGTATGGGTCATTTTTCACGTACTGATGGGACCCGTCTGGACAGTTCATGGTCCGTTGAGTTAAATCCTTCCATTTAGTACGGATAGGGCTGATCATATCAGCCTATCAGTACGTGTGGCTCGATTTTTCATGGCCTGATGGACCAGTCTGGACAGTCCTTGATCCTTCAAGGCAGTACGGATGGCTGATCGTATCAGCCTATCAGTACATATGGGTCATTTTTCATGTACTGATGGGACCAGTCTGAACAGTCCATGGTCCCTTGATATAAATACTTCCATTCAGTACGGATAAGGCTGATCATATCAGCCTATCAGTACGTATGGGTCGATTTTTCATAGTCTGATGGACCAGTGTGGACAGTCCTTGGTCCTTCCAGGCAGTATGGATGGCTGATCGTATCAGCCTATCAGTACGTATGGGTCATTTTTCATGTACTAATTGGACCTGGCCGGACAATCCATAGTCCGTTTAACTAAATCCTTTCATTCAGTATGGATAAGGCTGATCATATAAGCATATCAGTACTTATGGGTCGGTTTTTCATGGCCTGATGGACCAGTCTGAACAGTCCGTGGTCTTTCAGGCAGTACACATGGCTGATCGTATCAGCCTTTCAGTACGTATCGTGATTTTTCATATACTGATGGGACCAGTCCGTACAGTCCATGGTCTGTTGAATTAAACCCTTCCATTCAGTACGGATAAGGTTGATTATATCAGCCTATCAATACGTATGGGTAGATTTTTCATGGCCAGATGGACCAGTCTGGACCGTCCTTGGTCCATCCAGGCAGTATGGATTGCAAATTGTATCAGCCATCAGTACGTATGGGTCATTTTTTCATGTACATGTGGGACCAGTCTGGACAGTCCATGGTCCGTTGAGTTGAATCTTTCCATTCAGTACGGTTAAGGGTGATCATATCAACTTATCAATACGTATGGGTTGAGTTTTCATGGCCTGATGGACCAATCTGGACAGTCCTTCGTCCATCCAGGCAGTACGGATCGCTGATCATATCAGCCTATCAGTACGTATGGGTCATTTTTAATGTACTGATGGGACCAGTTCATGGTCCGTTGAGTTGAATCCTTCCATTCAGTAAGGATAAGGCTGATCATATCAGCCTATCAGAACGTGTGGCTCGATTTTTCATGGCCTGATGGACCAGTCTGGACAGTCCATGGTCCTTCCAGGCAGTATGGATGGCTGATCGTATCAGCCTATCAGTACATATGGGTCATTTTTCATGTACTGATGGGACTAGTCTGAACCCATGGTCTGTTGAGTTAAATACTTCCATTCAATACGGAAAAGGCTGATCATATCTGCCTATCAGGACGTATGGGTCGATTTTTCATGGTCTGATGGACCAGTCTAGACATTCCTTGGTCCTTCCAGGCAGTATGGATGGCTGATCGTATCAGCCTATCAGTACGTATGGGTCATTTTTCATGTACTAATGGGACCAGGCCGGACCATCCATGGTCCGTTAAACTAAATCCTTCTATTCAGTATGGATAAGGCTGATCATATAAGCGTATCAGTACTTATGGGTCGATTTTTCATGGCCTGATGGACAAGTTTGGACAGTCCTTGGTCCTTCCAGGCAGTACAAATGGCTGATCGTATAAGCCCATCAGTACGTATGGTAATTTTTCATGTACTGATGGGACCATTCTGGATAGTCCATGGTCCGTTGAGTTAAATCCTTCCATTCAGTACGGATAAGGCTGATCATATCAGCCTATCAGTACGTGTGGGTTGATTTTTCATGGCCTGATGGACCAGGCTGAACAGTCCTTGGTCCTTCCAGGCACTATGGATGGCTGATCGTATCAGCCTATCAGTACGTATGGGTCATTTTTCATGTACTGATGGGACCAGTCTGAACCAGTCAATGGTCCGTTGAGTTAAATACTTCCATTTAGTACGGATAAGGCTTATAATATCAGCCTATCAGTACGTATGGTCATTTTTCATGTACTGATGTGACCAATCTGGACAGTCCATGGTCCGTTGAGTTAAATACTTTCATTCAGTACGGAAAAGGCTGATCATATCATAGCTTGATGGACCAGTCTGAGTTAAATCCTTTCATTCAGTATACGTAGATGGACAAGTTTGGACAGTCCTTGGTCTATCCAGGCAGTACGGATGGCTGATCGTATAAGCCTATCAGTATGTATGGGTCATTTTTCATGTACTGATGGGACCAGTATGGACAGTCCATGGTCCGTTGAGTTAAATCCTTCCATTCAGTTTGGATAAGGCTAATAATATCAGCCTATCAGTACTCGTGGGTCAATTTTTTATGGCCTGATGGACCAGTCTAGAAAGTACTTGGTCCTTCGAGGCAGTACGGATGGCTGATCTTATTAGCCTATCAGTACATATGGGTCATTTTTCATGTACTGATGGGACCAGCCTGAACAGTGCATGGTCTGTTGAGTTAAATACTTCCATTCAGTACGGATAAGGCTGATCATATCAGCCTATCAGTACGTGTGGGTAGATTTTTCATGGCCAGATCGACCAGTCTGGACAGTCCTTGGTCCATCCAGGCAGTACAGATGGCTGATCGTATCAGCCTATCAGTACGTATGGGTTGTTTTTTCATGGCCTGATGTACCAGTCTGGACAGTCCTTGGTCCATCCAGGCAGTGCGGATAAAGCTGATCATATTAGACTATCAGTACGTATGTGTTGATTTTTCATGGCCTTATGGATCAGTCTGGACAGTCCTTGGTCCTTCCAGGCAGTACGGATGGCTAATCGTATTAGACTATCAGAATGTATGGGTCATTTTAAATTTCTTGATGGGACTAGTCTGGACAGTCCATGGTTCGTTGAGTTAAAGCTGATCATATTAGCCTATCAGTACGTATGGGTAGATTTTTCATGGCCTGATGGATCAGGCTGGGCAGTCGTTCGTCCATCCAGGCAGTACGGATGGCTGATCGTATCAGCGATCAGTACATATGGGTCATTTTTTCATGTACTGATGGGACTAGTCGGGATAGTCCATGGTACGTTGGGTAAGTCCTTCCATTCAGTACGGATAAGGGTGATCATATCAGTCTATAATTATGTGTGGGTCGATTTTTCATGGCATGATGGACCAGTCTGGACAGTCGTTGGTCCTTCCAGTCATCGGATGGCTGATCGTATCAGCCTATCAATACATATGGGTCATTTTTCATGTACTGATGGGACCAGTCTGAACAGTCCATGGTCTGTTAAGTTAAAAACTTCCATTTAGTACCGATAAGGGTAATCATATCAGCCTATCACTACGTATGGGTCGATTTGTCATGGTCTGATGGACTAGTCTGGACAGTCGTTGGTCCTTCCAGGCAGTATGGATGGCTGACCGTATCAGCCAATCAGTACGTATGGCTCATTTTTCATGTATTAATGGGATCAGTCCAGACAATCTATGGTCCTGGTCTGATGAACCAGTCTGGAAAGTCTTGGTCCTGCCAGGCAATAGAAATGGCTGATCGTATAAGCCTATGAGTACGCACGGGTCATTTTTCATGTACTGATGGGACCAGTCTGAACAGTCCATGGTCCATTGAGTTAAAGCCTTCCCTTCAGTACGAATAAGGCAGATCATATCAGCCTCTCAGTACGTGTGGGTCAATTTTTCATGGCATGATGGACTAGTCTTGACAGTCCTTTTTCCTTCCAGGCAATATGGATGGCTGATCGTATCAGCCAATCAGTACGTATGGGTCATTTTTCATATATTAGTGGGACCAGGCAGTACGGATGGCTGATCATATCAGCCTATCAATACATATGGGTCATTTTTCATGTACTGATGGGACCAGTCCAGACTGTCCATGGTCTGTTGAGTTAAATCCTTCCATTCAGTACGGATAAGGATGATCATATCAGCATATTAGTATGTATGGGTTGATTTTTCATGGCCTCATGGACCAGTCTGGAGAGTCCTTGGTCCATCCAGGCAGTACTGATGGCTAATTTATCAACCTATCAGTACGTATGGGTCATTTTTCATGTACTGATGGGACCAGTCCGGACAGTCCATGGTCCGTTGAATTAAATCATTCCATTCAGTATGGATAAGGCTGATCAGATAAGCCTATCTATTCTTATGGGAAATTTTTTTATGGCTTGATGGACCAGCCTGGACAGTCCTTGGTCCTTCCAGGCAGTAAGGATGGCTTATCGTATCAGCCTATCCGTATGTATGGGTAATTTTTCATGTACTGATGGGACCAGTCCAAACTATCCATGGTCTTTTGAGTTAAATCCTTCCATTTAGTACGGTTAAGGCTGATCATATCAGCTTATCAATACGTATGTGTTGATTTTTCATGGCCTGATGTACCAGTCTAGCTTATCGTATCAGCCTATCAGTACGTATGGGTCATTTTTCATGTACTGATGGGAGCAGTCTGGACAGTCCATGGTCCTTTGAGTTAAATCCTTTCATTCAGTACGGATAAGTATGATCATATCAGCCTATCGGTACGTGTGGGTCTATTTTTCATGACCTGATGGACCAGTTTGGAGTGCCCTTGGTCCTTCCAGGCAGTATGCATGGCCGAACGTATCAGACTATCAGTACGTATGGGTCATTTTTCATGTACTAATGGGACCAGGCCGGACAATCCATGGTCCGTTGAATTAAATCCTTCCATTCAGTATGGATAAGGCTGATCATATAAGCCTATCAGTACTTATGGGTCGATTGTACATGGCCTGATGGACAATTCTGGAAAGTCCTTGGTCCTTCCAGGCAGTACAGATGGCTGATCTTCTCAGCCTATCAGTACATATGGTCATTTTTCATGTACTGATGGGACCAGTCTGGACAGTCCATTGTCTGTTGAGTTAAATCCTTCCATTCAGTATTGATAAGGCTGATCATATCAGCCTATCAGTATGTATGTGTAGATTTTTCATGGCCTGATGGACCAGTCTGGACAGTCCTTTGTCCATCCAGGCAGTACGGATGGCTGATCATCTCAGTCATCAGTAAGTATGGGTCATTTTTTCATGTATAGGTGGGACCACTCTGGACAGTCATTGGTCCGTTGAGTTAAATCCTTCAATTCAGTACGAATAAGGGTGATCATATCAGCCTACCAATACGTGTGGGTCAATTTTTCATGGCCTGATGGACCAGTCTGGACAGTCCTTGGTCAATCCAGGTAGTACGGATGGCTGATCTTATCAGCCTATCAGTACGTATGGGTAATTTTACATGTATTAATGGGACAATTCCGGACAGTCCATCGTCTTTTGAGTTAAATCCTTCCACTCAGTACGGCTAAAGCTGATCATATCAGCCTATTACTACGTATGGGTCAATTTTGCATGGCCTGATGAAGTAGTCTGGAAAGTTCTTGGTCCATCCAGGCAGTACGGATGGCTGATCGTATCAGCCTATCAGTATGTATGGGTCGTATTTCATGTACTGATGGAACCAGTCTTAACAGTCCATGGTCCGTTGAGTTAAATACTCCCATTCAGTATGGATAAGGCTGATCATATCTCCCTATCAGTACGTGTGGGTCGATGTTTCGTGGCCTGATGGACCAGTCTCGACAGTCCTTGGTCCTTCCAGGCAGTACGGATGGTTGATCGTATCAGCCTAGCAGTACGTATGGGTCATTTTTCATGTACTGATGGGACCAGTCTGAACAGTCAATGGTCTGTTGAGTTATATACTTCCATTTAGTACGGATAAGGCTTATAATATCAGGCTATCAGTAAGTATGGTCATTTTTCATGTACTGATGTAACCAGTATGGACAGTCCATGGTACGTTGAGTTAAATCCTTTCATTCAGTACGGATAAGGCTGATCATATCAGCCTATCAGTACGTATGCGTAGATTTTTCGTGGCCTGATGGACCAGTCTGGACAGTCCTTGGTCCATCCTGGCAGTACAGATTGCTAATCGTATCAGCCATCAGTACGTATGGATCATTTTTTCATGTATAGGTGTGACCAGTCTGGACAGTTCTTGGTCCATTGAGTTAAATCCTTCCATTCAGAACAAATAAAGCAGATCATATCCGCCTATCAGTACGTGTGGGTCGATTTTTCATGGCCTGATGGACTAGTCTGGACTGTCCTTTGTCCATCCAGGCAGTAAGGATGGCTTATCGTATCAGCCTGTCCGTATGTATGGGTAGTTTTTCATGTACCGATGGACCAGTCCAAACAATCCATGGTCTTCTGAGTTAAATCCTTCCATTCAGTACGGTTAAGGCTGATCATATCAGCTTATCAATACATATGGGTTGATTTTTCATGGCCTGATGTACTAGTTTGGACAGTCCTTGGTCCATCCAGGCTGTACAAATGGCTTATCGTATCAGTCTTTCAGTACGTATGGGTCATTTTTCATGTACTGATTGGACCAGTCTGGACAGTCCATGGTCCTTTGAGTTAAATCCTTCCATTCAATACAGATAAGTCTGACCATATCAGCCCATCGGTACGTGTGGGTCTATTTTTCATGACCTAATGGACCAGTCTGGACAGTCCTTGGTCCTTCCAGGCAGTATGCATGGCCGATCGTATCAGCTTATCAGTACGTATGGGTCATTTTTCATCTGCTATTGGGACCAGGCCGGGCAATCCATGGTCCGTTAAATCCTTCCATTCGGTATGGATAAGGCTGATCATATAAGCCTACCAGTACTTATGGGTCGATTTTTCATGGCCTGATGGACAATTCTGGACAGTCCTTGGTCCTTCTAGGCAGTACAGATGGCTGATCTTATCAGCCTATCAGTACGTATGGTCATGTTTCATGTACTGATGGGACAAGTCTGGACAGTCCATGGTCCGTTGAGTTAAATCCCTCCATTAAGTATTGATAAGGCTGATCATATAAGCCTATCAGTATGTATGGGTAGATTTTTCATGGCCTGATGGACCATTCTGGACAATCCTTTGTCCTTCCAGGCAGTACGGATGACTAATCGTATTAGACTATCAAAATGTATGGGTCATTTTAAATTTCTTGATGGGACTAGTCTGGACAGTCCATGGTTCGTTGAGTTAAATCTTTCCATTTAGTACGGATAAGGCTGATCATATTAGCCTATCAATACGTATGGGTAGATTTTTCATGGCCTGATGGATCAGGCTGGACAGTCGTTCGTCCTTCCAGGCAGTACGGATGGCTGATCGTATCAGCGATCAGTACATATGGGTCATTTTTTCATGTACTGATGGGACTAGTCGGGATAGTCCATGGTACGTTGGGTAAATCCTTCCATTCAGTACGGATAAGGGTGATCATATCAGTCTATCAATATGTGTGGGTCGATTTTTCATGGCATGATGGACCAGTCTGGACAGTCGTTGGTCCTTCCAGTCATCGGATGGCTGATCGTATCAGCCTATCAGTACATATGGGTCATTTTTCATGTATTGATGGGACCAGTCTGAACAGTCCATGGTCTGTTAAGTTAAAAACTTCCATTTAGTACCGATAAGGGTAATCATATCAGCCTATCACTACGTATGGGTCGATTTGTCATGGTCTGATGGACTAGTCTGGACAGTCGTTGGTCCTTCCAGGCAGTATGGATGGCTGACCGTATCAGCCAATCAGTACGTATGGCACATTTTTCATGTATTAATGGGACCAGTCCGGACAATCTATGGTCTGTTTAATTAAATCCTTCCATTCAGTATGAATAAGGCTGATCAGATAAGCCTATATGTACTTATGGGTCAATTTTTCATGGTCTGATGAACCAGTCTGGAAAGTCTTGGTCCTGCCAGGCAATACAAATGGCTGATCGTATAAGCCTATGAGTACGTACGGGTCATTTTTCATGTACTGATGGGACCAGTCTGAACAGTCCATGGTCCATTGAGTTAAAGCCTTCCCTTCAGTACGAATAAGGCGGATCATATCAGCCTCTCAGTACGTGTGGGTCAATTTTTCATGGCATGATGGACTAGTCTTGACAGTCCTTTTTCCTTCCAGGCAATATGGATGGCTGATCGTATCAGCCAATCAGTACGTATGGGTCATTTTTCATATATTAGTGGGACCAGGCAGTACGGATGGCTGATCATATCAGCCTATCAATACATATGGGTCATTTTTCATGTACTGATGGGACCAGTCAAGACTGTCCATGGTCTGTTGAGTTAAATCCTTCCATTCAGTACGGATAAGGATGATCATATCAGCATATCAGTATGTATGGGTTGAGTTTTCATGGCCTCATGGACTAGTCTGGAGAGTCCTTGGTCCATCCAGGCAGTACTGATGGCTAATTTATCAACCTATCAGTACGTACGGGTCATTTTTCATGTACTGATGGGACCAGTCCGGACAGTCCATGGTCGGTTGAATTAAATCATTCCATTCAGTATGGATAAGGCTGATCAGATAAGCCTATCTATACTTATGGGAAAATTTTTTATGGCTTGATGGACCAGTCTGGACAGTCCTTGGTCCTTCCAGGTAGTAAGGATGGCTTATCGTATCAGCCTATCCGTATTTATGGGTAATTTTTCATGTACTTATGGGACCAGTCCAAACTATCCATGGTCTTTTGAGTTAAATCCTTCCATTTAGTACGGTTAAGGCTGATCATATCAGCTTATCAATACGTATGGGTTGATTTTTCATGGCCTGATGTACAAGTCTGGCTTATCGTATCAGCCTATCAGTACGTATGGGTCATTTTTCATGTACTGATGGGAGCAGTCTGGACAGTCCATGGTCCTTTGAGTTAAATCCTTTCATTCAGTACGGATAAGTCTGATCATATCAGCCTATCGGTACGTGTGGGTCTATTTTTCATGACCTGATGGACCAGTTTGGAGGGCCCTTGGTCCTTCCAGGCAGTATGCATGGCCGATCGTATCAGACTATCAGTACGTATGGGTCATTTTTCATGTACTAATGGGACCAGGCCGGACAATCCATGGTCCGTTGAATTAAATCCTTCCATTCAGTATGGATAAGGCTGATCATATAAGCCCATCAGTACTTATGGGTCGATTGTTCATGGCCTGATGGACAATTCTGGACAGTCCTTGGTCCTTCCAGGCAGTACAGATGGCTGATCTTATCAGCCTATCAGTACATATGGTCATTTTTCATGTACTGATGGGACCAGTCTGGACAGTCCATGGTCTGTTAAGTTAAATCCTTCCATTCAGTATTGATAAGGCTGATCATATAAGCCTATCAGTATGTATGTGTAGATTTTTCATGGCCTGATGGACCAGTCTGGACAGTCATTTGTCCATCCAGGCAGTACGGATGGCTGATCATCTCAGTCATCAGTAAGTATGGGTCATTTTTTCATGTATAGGTGGGACCAGTCTTGACAGTCATTGGTCTGTTGAGTTAAATCCTTCAATTCAGTACGAATAAGGGTGATCATATCAGCCTACCAATACGTGTGGGTCAATTTTTCATGGCCTGATGGACCAGTCTGGACAGTCCTTGGTCAATCCAGGCAGTACGGATGGGTGATCTTATCAGCCTATCAGTACGTATGGGTAATTTTACATGTATTAATGGGACAATTCCGGACAGTCCATCGTCTTTTGAGTTAAATCCTTCCACTCAGTACGGCTAAAGCTGATCATATCAGCCTATTACTACGTATGGGTCAATTTTGCATGGCCTGATGGAGTAGTCTGGAGAGTTCTTCGTCCATCCAGGCAGTACGGATGGCTGATCGTATCAGCCTATCAGTACGTATGGGTCATATTTCATGTACTGATTGAACCAGTCTTAACAGTCCATGGTCCGTTGAGTTAAATACTTCCATTCAGTATGGATAAGGCTGATCATATCACCCTATCAGTACGTGTGGGTCGATGTTTCGTGGCCTGATGGACCAGTCTCGACAGTCCTTGGTCCTTCCAGGCAGTACGGATGGTTGATCGTATCAGCCTATCAGTACGTATGGGTCATTTTTCATGTACTGATGGGACCAGTCTGAACAGTCAATGGTCCGTTGAGTTATATACTTCCATTTAGTACGGATAAGGCTTATAATATCAGGCTATCAGTAAGTATGGTCATTTTCATGTCCTGATGTAACAAGTATGGACAGTCCATGGTACGTTGAGTTAAATCCTTTCATTCAGTACGCATAAGGCTGATCATATCAGCCTATCAGTATGTATGCGTAGATTTTTCATGGCCTGATGGACCAGTCTGGACAGTCCTTGGTCCATCCAGGCAGTACAGATTGCTAATCGTATCAGCCATCAGTACGTATGGATCATTTTTTCATGTATAGGTGTGACCAGTCTGGACAGTTCTTGGTCCGTTGAGTTAAATCCTTCCATTCAGAACAAATAAGGCAGATCATATCCGCCTGTCAGTACGTGTGGGTCGATTTTTCATGGCCTGATGGACTAGTCTGGACAGTCCTTTGTCCATCAAGGCAGTAAGGATGGCTTATCGAATCAGCCTATCCGTATGTATGGGTAGTTTTTCATGTACCGATGGAACCAGTCCAAACAATCCATGGTGTTCTGAGTTAAATCCTTCCATTCAGTACGGTTAAGGCTGATCATATCAGCTTATCAATACATATGGGTTGATTTTTCATGGCCTGATGTACTAGTCTGGACAGTCCTTGGTCCATCCAGGCTGTACAAATGGCTTATCGTATCAGCCTTTCAGTACGTATTGGTCATTTTTCATGTACTGATTGGACCAGTCTGGAAAGTCCATGGTCCTTTGAGTTAAATCCTTCCATTCAGTACGGATAAGTCTGATCATATCAGCCTATCGGTACGTGTGGGTCTATTTTTCATGACCTAATGGACCAGTCTGGACAGTCCTTGGTCCTTCCAGGCAGTATGCATGGCCGATCGTATCAGCTTATCAGTACGTATGGGTCATTTTTCATCTGCTATTGGGACCATGCCGGGGAATCCACGGTCCGTTAAATCCTTCCATTCGGTATGGATAAGGCTGATCATATAAGCCTACCAGTACTTATGGGTCGATTTTTCATGGCCTGATGGACAATTCTGGACAGTCCTTGGTCCTTCCAGGCAGTACAGATGGCTGATCTTATCAGCCTATCAGTACGTATGGTCATGTTTCATGTACTGATGGGACAAGTCTGGACAGTCCATGGTCCGTTGAGTTAAATCCTTCCATTAAGTATTGATAAGGCTGATCATATAAGCCTATCAGTATGTATGGGTAGATTTTTCATGGCCTGATGGACCATTCTGGATAATCCTTTGTCCTTCAAGGCAGTACGGATGGCTGATCATCTCAGTCATCACTACGTATGGGTCATTTTTTCATGTATAGGTGGGACCAGTCTGGACAGTCATTGGTCCGTTGAGTTAAATCCTTCCATTCAGTACGAATAAGGGTGATCATATCAGCCTATCAATACGTGTGGGTCGATTTTTCATGACCTGATGGACAAGTCTGGACAGTCCTTTGTCAATCCAGGAAGTACGGATGGCTGATCGTATCAGCCTATCAGTACGTATGGGTAATTTTTCATGTACTAATGGGACCATTCCGGACAGTCCATCGTCTTTTGAGTTAAATCTTTCCATCAGTACGGCTAAAGCTGATCATATCAGCCTATTACTACTTATGGGTCTATTTTGCATGGACTGATGGAGCAGTCTGGACAGTCCTTGGTCCATCCAGGCTGTACGGATGGCTGATCGTATCAGCCTATCAGTACGTATGGGTCATATTTCATGTACTGATGTAACCAGTCTTAACATTCCATGGTCCGTTGAGTTAAATACTTCCAGTCAGTACGGATAAGGCTTATCATATCAACCTATAAGTATGTGTGGGTCAATTTTTCATGGCCTGATGAACCAGTCTGGACAGTCCTTGGTCATTCCAGGATGTACGGAAGGCTGATCGTATCATGTACTGATGGGACCAGTCCGAAATGTCCATGGTCTTTTGAGTTCAATCCTTCCATTCAAAACGGTTAAGGCTATATATATCAGCTTATCAATACGTATGGGTTTATTTTTTATGGCCTGATTTACATGTCTGGACAGTCCTTGGTCCATCCAGCAGTACGAATGGCTGATCGTATCAGCCTATAAGTAGGTATGGGTCAATTTTTCATGGCCTGATGGACCAGTCTAGACAGTCCCTGGTCTATCCAGGTAGTACAGATGGCTGATCGTATCAGCCTATCAGTACGCCCGGGCCATTTTCATGTACTGATGGGATCAATCCGGACAGTCCATCGTTTTTTGAGTTAAATCTTTCCATCAGTACGGCTAAAGCTGATCATATCAGCCTATTACTACGTATGGGTCGATTTGGCATGGACTGATGGAGCAGTCTGGACAGTCCTTGGTCCATAAAGGCAGTACAGATGGCTGATCGTATCAGCCTCTGAATATGTATGGGTCATTTTTCATGTACTAATGGGACCAGTCCAGACAATCCATGGTCCGTTGAGTTAAATCCTTCAATTCAGTATGGATAAGGCTGATCATATAAGCCTATCAGTACGTATGGGTAGATTTTTCATGGCCTGATGGACCAGTCTGAACAGTCCTTGGTCCATTCAGGCAGTATGGATGGCTGATCGTATGGGTAATTTTTTCATGTACTGATGGGACCAGTCTGGACAGTCAATGGTCCGTTGAGTTAAATCCTTCCGTTCAGTACGGATAAGGCTGATCATATAATCCTAGCAGTACGTATGGGTAGATTTTTCATGGCCTTATGAACCAGTCTGGACAGTCTTTCGTCTATTCAGGCAGTACGGATGGCTGATCGTATCAGCCATAATTAGGTATGGGTCATTTTTTCATGTATAGGTGGGACAAGTCTGGACAGTCCTTTGTCCGTTGAGTTAAATCCTTTCATTTAGTACGTATACGGCCGATCATATCAGCATATAAGTATGTGTGGGTCGATTTTTCATGGGATGATGGACCAGTTTGGACAGTCCTTGGTCAATCCAGGCAGTATGGATGGCTGATCGTATCAGCCTATCAGTACGTATGGGTAATTTTTTATGTACTAATGGGACCAGTCAGGACAGTCCATGGTCTTTTTAGTTAAATCCTTCCATTCAGTACGGCTTAAGCTGATCATATCAGCCTAATAGTACGTATGGGTCAATTTTTCATGGCCTGATGGAGCAGTCTTGACAGTCCTTGGTCAATCCAGGCAGTACGGATGGCTGATCGTATCAGCCTATCAGTACATATGGGTCATATTTCATGTACTGATGGAACCATTCTTAACAGTCAATGGTCTGTTGAGTTAAATACTTCCATTCAGTACGGATAAGGCTGATCATATCAACCTATAAGTACGTGTGGGTCAATTTTTCATGGCCTGATGGACCAGTCTGGACAGTCCTTGGTCATTCCAGGCAGTATGGATGGCTGATCGTATCAGCCTATCCGTACGTATGGGTAGTTTTTCATGTACTGATGGGACCAGTCCAAACTGTCCATGATCTTTTGAGTTAAATCCTTCCATCAGTACAGTTAAGGCTAAACATATCAGCTTATCCATACGTACGGGTTGATTTTTTATGTCCTGATGTACCAGTCTGGACAGTTCTTGGTCCATCCAGGCAGTACAGATGGCTGATCGTATCAGCCTATCAGTCTGTATGGGTCGATTTTTCATGGCCTGATGGACCAGTCTGGACAGTCCCTGGTCTATCCAGGCAGTACTGACGGCTGATCGTATCAGCCTATCAGTACGTATGGGTCTTTTTCATGTACTGATGGGACCAGTCTAAACAGTCCATGGTCCGTTGAGTTAAATCCTTCCATTCAGTACGGATAGGGTGATCATATAAGCCTATCAGTACGTGTGGGTCGATTTTTCATGGCCTGATGGACGAATTTGGACAGTCCTTGGTCAATCCAGGTAGTACGGATGGCTGATCGTATCAGCCTATCAGTACGTATGGGTAATTTTTCATGTACTAATGGGACCAGTTCGTACAGTCCACGGTCCGTTGAGTTAAATCCTTCCATTCAGTACGGATAACGCTGATCATATCAGCCTATCAGTGCGTGGGGGTCCCTTTTTCATGGCCTGATGGACCAGTCTGGAGAGTTCTTGGTTCTTCCAGGCAGTACAGATGGCTGATCATATCAGCCTATCAGTACGTATGGGTCATTTTTCATGTACTGATGGGACCAGTCTGAACAGTCCATGGTCCGTTGAGTTAAATACTTCTATGTGGTACGGATAAGGCTGATCATATCAGCCTATCAATATCTATGGGTCGACTTATCATGGTCTGATGGACCAGTCTGGACAGTCCTTGGTCCTTCCAGGCAGTATGGATGGCTGATCGTATCAGCTTATCATTACGTATGGGTCATTTTTCATGTACTAATGGGACCAGTCCGGACAACGCCTTGTCCGTTGAATTAAATACTGCCTTTCAGTATGGATAAGGCTGACTATATCAACCTATCAGTACGTGTGGGTCAATTTTTCATGGCCTGATGGACCAGTCTGGACAGGCCTTTGTCATTCCAGGCAGTACGGATGGCAGATCGTATCAGCCTATCCATACGAATGGGCCATTTTTCATGTACTAATGGGACCAGTCCAGACAATCCATGGTCCGTTGAATTAAATCCTTCCATTTAGATTGGATAACGCTGATCATATAAGGCTATCAATACTTATGGGTCGATTTTTCATGGCTTGATGGATCAGTCTGGACAGTCATTGGTCCTTCCAGGCAGTACAGATGGCTGATCGTATCAGCCTATCAGAACGTATGGTCATTTTTCATGTACTGATGGGACCAGTCTGGACAGTCCATGGTCCGTTGAGTTAAATCCTTCCATTTAGTACGGATAAGGCTGATCATATAATCCTAGCAGTACGTATGGGTAGATTTTTCATGGCCTTATGGACCAGTCTGGACAGTCTTTCGTCTATTCAGGAAGTACAGATCGTATCAGCCATAATTATGTATGGGACATATTTCATGTACTGATGGAACCATTCTTAACAGTCCATGGTCCGTTGAGTTAAGTACTTCCATTCAGAATGGATAAGGCTGACCATATTAACTTATAAGTACGTGTGGGTCAATTTTTCATGGCCTGATGGACTAGTCTGGACAGTCCTTGGTCATTCCAGGCAGTATGGATGGCTGATCGTATCAGCCTATCCGTACGTATGGGTAGTTTTTCATGTACTGATGGGACCAGTCCGAACAGTCCATGGTCTTTTGAGTTAAATCCTTCCATTCAGTACAGTTTATCCATACGTACGGGTTGCTTTTTTATGGCCTGATGTACCAGTCTGGACAGTCCTTGGTCCATCCAGGCAGTACAGATGGCTGATTGTATCAGCCTATCAGTCTGTATGGGTCGATTTTTCATGGCTTGATGGACCAGTCTGGACAGTCCCTGGTCCATCCAGGCAGTACTGATGGCTGATCGTATCAGCCTATAAGTACATATGGGTCTTTTTCATGTACTGATGGGACCAGTCTGAACAGTCCATGGTCCGTTGAGTTAAATCCTTCCATTCAGTACGGATAGGGTGATCATATAAGCCTATCAGTACGTGTGGGTCGATTTTTCATGGCCTGATGGACCAATTTGGACAGTCCTTGGTCAATCCAGGTAGTACGGATGGCTGATCGTATCAGCCTATCAGTACGTATGGGTAATTTTTCATGTGCTAATGGGACCAGTCCGGACAGTCCATGGTCTTTTGAGTTAAATCCTTCCACTCAGTACGGCTAAAGCTGATCATATCAGCTTATTAGTACGTATGGGTCGATTTTTCATGGTTTGATAGAGCAGTCTGGACAGTCCTTGGTCCTTCCAGGCAGTACAGATGGCTGATCGTATAAGCCTATCAGATAGTATGGTCATTATTCATGTACTGATGGGACCAGTCCAGAC
Organism: Sinapis alba; assembly: GCA_012274485.2. NCBI lineage: Eukaryota > Viridiplantae > Streptophyta > Magnoliopsida > Brassicales > Brassicaceae > Sinapis > Sinapis alba. The sequence goes on along the minus strand of MU105947.1, from coordinate 239,057 downwards.
AATCCATGGTCCGTTGAAATAAATCCTTCCATTTAGTATGGATAAGGCTTATCATATAAGCCTATCAATACTTATGGGTCAATTTTTCATGGCTTGATGGACCAGTCTGGACAGTCCTTGGTCCTTCCAAGCAGTACAGATGGCTCATCGTATCATCCTATCAGAATGTATGGTCATTTTTCATGTACTGATGGAACAGTCTGGACAGTCCATGGTCCGTTGAGTTAAATCCTTCCATTCAGTACGTACAAGGCTGATCATATAATCCTATCTGTACGTATGGGTAGATTTTTCATGTCCTGATGGACCAGTCTGGACAGTCCTTGGTCCATTAAGGCAGTACGGATGGCTGGTCCATTCAGGCAGACAGTCCTTGGTCCATATCAGCCATCAGTACATATGGGTCATTTTTTCATGTACAGGTGGGACCAGTCTGGACAGTCCTTGGTCCGTTGAGTTAAATCCTTCCATTTAGTACGTATAAGGATGATCATATCAGCCTATCAGTACGTGTGGGTCGATTTTTCATGGCATGATGGACCAGTTTGGACAGTCCTTGGGTCGATTCAGGCAGTACGGATGGCTGATCGTGTAAGACCCGATCCTGGTCCAAAGGACCCAACTAGGACCCGCGGCCTTACCTATCTAGTCATGTCATTTTTTTGTTCACTTTTAAGGTCCAATATTTGTTTAAGCCATTTTCAATCATATGAGGTTCAGACATTTCGATTCCTAAGTCTATTCAGAGAACATAAATTGTATTTTTATTAATATAAAACATGTGATCCAATACATAGATTCAGTTGCACAATAGGCTATCATAATTTCATATGTTCATACTAACTATACTATCCCACAACCCACACATCCATCCACGGCTCAGGTCTTCATGGTTCCTTGGCCTTGCCACGGTCCTGGTCTGATCCTGAAAGCAACACCACCACAAGACATATGTATAAGTACAATCTGATACCCTAACATATCAAGTATACATTGCATGGTTCGGTTCTCTTATTCTATGGTCAATAACCTATCCATTCAGTTCACAAGGCACACGGACACACTCAGGACATCCCCCAGGACGTCCTGGACCACTACTCAACACATGACCTGACTGATCCAATGTGGTCCAATCCCTTTGTCCACACCAAAAAACAATCGCCCATGGCTGGTTCCCAAATCTGACGTACTCAAATAAATCCCCCATAACTAATTAAAATTCATGAAAATTCCTAATAAGTCCTAACTAAGAAGAATCCATGATCAGAATCTACGGAACCGGCCTCTATCCTATTGATCTCGGCCACAATCAGCCAGAACGGCCATAACTGACCATCCTCAAATCAATTAGGTAAACCTATTAAAATCCATGATAATTCATGATAAATACCCACTAATAGGAATTCATGGTCGGAATTCAATGAATCCTACCGGAGCATACAGAATCCTACACAGACCAGTCCGGCCAAAGGCCAAGGACTATGTTCCTGGACCGGCCAAGGCCTTGGTCCAGTCACACTAAGACGGAATCACCATCCATATAAATAATAAAAAAGAAGAGAAGAAAATCAGTAAGGACATGGGAAGAAATGGGTCTGGAATCAAAAAACCAACCACAGCCCACAAGAAATCACACCGCAGCCATGGCAGGATGGTTCGGTCCATCCCACTCACCTTGGGCGTGCGCTCTGGAGTGCTCAAGCCCTTCTCCAAGTCTTTAGGTCACATGACCTGACTGGTGCGTCTCCTCGTACCATGGACGAGCCCAGTGCCTTTATCTTGGCTTGGGGATGTTACAGATCGTATCAGCCTATCAGTACGTATGGGTAATTTTTCATGTACTGACATTCCATAGTCTTTTGACATTCAGTATGGAGAAGGCTGATTATATCAACCTATCATTACGTGTGGGTCATTTGTTCATGTACAGGTGGGACCAGTCTGGACAGTCCTTGGTCCGTTGAGTTAAATCCTTTCATTTAGTACGTATAAGGCCGATCATATCAGCATATAAGTACGTGTGGGTCGATTTTTCATCGGATGATGGACCAGTTTGACAGTCCTTGGTCAATCCAGGCAGTATGGATGGCTGATCGTATCAGCGTATCAGTACCTAAGTGTAATTTTTCATGTACTAATGGGACCAGTCATGACAGTACATGGTCTTTTGAGTTAAATCCTTCCATTCAGTACGGCTTAGGCTGATCATATCAGCCTAATAGTACGTATGTTTCAATTTTTCATGGCCTGATGGAGCAGTCTGGACAGTCCTTGGTCAATCGAGGCATTACGGATGGCTGATCGTATCAGCCTATCAGTACATATGGGTCATATTTCATGTACTGATGGAACCATTCTTAGCAGTCCATAGTCTGTTAAGTTAAATACTTCCATTCAGTACGGATAAGGCTGATCATATCAACCTGTAAGTACGTGTGGGTCAATTTTTCATGGCCTGATGGACCAGTCTGGACAGTCCTTGTTCATTCCAGGCAGTACGGATGGCTGATCGTATCAGCCTATCCGTACGTATGGGTAGTTTTTCATGTACTGATGGGACCAGTCCGAACAGTCCATGGTCTTTTGAGTTAAATCCTTCCATTCAGTACGGTTAAGGCTAAACATATCAGCTTATCCATACGTACGGGTGGATTTTTTATGTTGTGATGTACCAGTCTGGACAGTCCTTGGTCCATCCAGGCAGTACAGATGGCTGATCGTATCAGCCTATCAGTCTGTATGGGTCGATTTTTCATGCCCTGATGGACCAGTCTGGACAGTCCCTGGTCTATCCATGCAGTACTGATGGCCGATCGTATAAGCCTATCAGTACATATGGGTCTTTTTCATGTACTGATGGGACCAGTCTGAACAGTCCATGGTCCGTTGAGTTAAATCCTTCCATTCAGTACGGATAGGGTGATCATATAAGCCTATCAGTACGTGTGGGTCGATTTTTCATGGCCTGATGGACGAATTTGGACAGTCCTTGGTCAATCCAGGTAGTACGGATGGCTGAACGTATCAGCCTATAAGTACGTATGGGTAATTTTTCATGTACTAATGGGACCAGTCCGGACAGTCCACGGTCCGTTGAGTTAAATCCTTCCATTCATTACGGATAACGCTGATCATATCAGCCTATCAGTGCGTGGGGGTCCCTTTTTCATGGCCTGATGGACCAGTCTGGAGAGTCCTTGGTCCTTCCAGGCAGTACAGATGGCTGATCATATCAGCCTATCAGTACGTATGGGTCATTTTTTATGTACTGATGGGACCAGTCTGAACAGGCCATGGTCCGTTGAGTTAAATACTTTTATGTAGTACGGATAAGGCTGATCTTATCAGCCTATCAATACATATGGGTCGATTTATCATGGTCTGATGGACCAGTCTGGACAGTCCTTGGTCCTTCCAGGCAGTATGGATGGCTGATCGTATCAGCTTGTCATTACGTATAGGTCATTTTTCATGTACCAATGGGACCAGTCCGGACAACGCCTTGTCCGTTGAATTAAATACTTCCATTCAGTATGGAGAAGGCTGACTATATCAACCTATCATTACGTGTGGGTCGATTTTTCATGGCCTGATGGACCAGTCTGGAAAGGCCTTTGTCATTCCAGGCAGTACGGATGGCAGATCGTATCAGCCTATCCATACGAATGGGCCATTTTTCATGTACTAATGGGACCAGTCCAGACAATCCATGGTCCGTTGAAATAAATTCTTCCATTTAGATTGGATAACGCTGATCATGTAAGGCTATCAGTACTTATGGGTCGATTTTTCATGGCTTGATGGATCAGTCTGGACAGTCCTTGGTCCTTCCAGGCAGTACAGATGGCTGATCGTATCAGCCTATCAGAACGTATGGTCATTTTTCATGTACTGATGGGACCAGTCTGGACAGTCCATGGTCCGTTGAGTTAAATCCTTCCATTTAGTACGGATAAGGCTGTTCATATAATCCTAGCAGTACGTATGGGTAGATTTTTCATGGCCTTATGGACCAGTCTGGACAGTCTTTCGTCTATTCAGGAAGTACAGATGGCTGATCGTATCAGCCATAATTACGTATGGGTCATATTTCATGTACTGATGGAACCATTCTTAACAATCCATGGTCCGTTGAGTTAAGTACTTCCATTCAGAACGGATAAGGCTGATCATATCAACTTCTAAGTACGTATGGGTCAATTTTTCATGGCCTAATGGACCAGTCTGGATAGCCCTTGGTCATACCAGGCAGTACGGATGGCTGATCGTATCAGCCTATCCGTACGTATGGGTAGTTTTTCATGTACTGATGCGACCAGTCCGAACAGTCCATGGTCTTTTGAGTTAAATCCTTCCATTCAGTACGGTTAAGGCTAAATAAATCAGCTGATCCATACATACGGGTTGATTTTTTATGGCCTGATGTACCAGTCTGGACAGTCCTTGGTCCATCCAGGCAGTACAAATGGCTGATCGCATCAGCCTATCAGTCTGTATGGGTCGATTTTTCATGGCCAGACGGACCAGTCTGGACAGTCCCTGGTCCATCCAGGCAGTACTGATGGCTTATCGTATCAGCCTATAAGTACATATGGGTCTTTTTCATGTACTGATGGGACCAGTCTGAACAGTCCATGGTCTGTTGAGTTAAATCCTTCCATTCAGTACGGATAGGGTGATCATATAAGCCTATCAGTACGTGTGGGTTGATTTTTCATGGCCTGATGGACGAATTTGGACAGTCCTCGGTCAATCCAGGTAGTACGGATGGCTGATCGTATCAGCCTATCAGTACGTATGGGTAATTTTTCATGTGCTAATGGGACCAGTCCGCACAGTCCATGGTCTTTTGAGTTAAATCCTTCCATTCAGTACGTCTAAAGCGGATCATATCAGCCTATTAGTACGTATGGGTGGATTTTTCATAGTCTGATAGAGCAGTCTGGACAGTCCTTGGTCCTTCCAGGCAGTACAGATGGCTGATCGTATAAGCCTATCAGATAGTATGGTCATTTTTCATGTACTGATGGGACCAGTCCAGACAATCCATGGTCCGTTGAAATAAATCCTTCCATTTAGTATGGATAAGGCTTATCATAGAAGCCTATCAATACTTATGGGTCAATTTTTCATGGCTTGATGGACCAGTCTGGACAGTCCGTGGTCCTTCCAGGCAGTACAGATGGCTGATCGTATCAGCCTATCAGAATGTATGGTCATTTTTCATGTACTGATGGAACAGTCTGGACAGTCCATGGTCCATTGAGTTAAATCCTTCCATTCAGTACGTACAAGGCTGATCATATAATCCTATCTGTACGTATGGGTAGATTTTTCATGTCCTGATGGACCAGTCTGGACAGTCCTTGGTCCATTAAGGCAGTACGGATGGCTGGTCCATTCAGGCAGACAGTCCTTGGTCCATATCAGCCATCAGTACATATGGGTCATTTTTTCGTGTACAGGTGGGACCAGTCTGGACACTCCTTAGTCCGTTGAGTTAAATCCTTCCATTTAGTACGTATAAGGATGATCATATCAGCCTATCAGTACGTGTGGGTCGATTTTTCATGGCATGATGGACCAGTTTGGACAGTCCTTGGTCCATTCAGGCAGTACGGATGGCTGATCGTGTAAGACCCGATCCTGGTCCAAAGGACCCAACTAGGACCCGCGGCCTTACCTATCTAGTCATGTCATTTTTTTATTCACTTTTAAGGTCCAATATTTCTTTAAGTCATTTTTAATCATACGAGGTTCAGACATTTCGATTCCTAAGTCTATTTAGAGAAGAGAAATTGTATTTTTATTAATATAAAACATGTGATCCAATACATAGATTCAGTTGCACAATAGTCTATCATAATTTCATGTGTTCATACTAACTATACTATCCCACAACCCACATCTCCATCCACGGCTCAGGTCTTCATGGTTCCTTGGCCTTGCCACGGTCCTGGTCTGATACTGAAAGCAACACCACCACAAGACATATGTATAAGTACAATCTGATACCCTAACATATCAAGTCTACATTGCATGGTTCGGTTCTCCTATTCTATGGTCAATAACCTATCCATTCAGTTCACAAGGCACACGGACACACTCAGGACATCCCCCAGTTCGTCCTGCACCACTACTCAACACATGACCTGACTGGTCCAATGTGGTCCAATCCCTTTGTCCACACCAAAAAACAATCGCCCATGGCTGGTTCCCAAATCTGACGTACTCAAATAAATCCCCCATAACTAATTAAAATTCATGAAAATTCCTAATAAGTCCTAACTAAGAAGAATCCATGATCAGAATCTACGGAACGGACCTCCATCCTATTGATCTCGGCCACAATCAGCCAGAACGGCCTTAACTGACCATCCTCAAATCAAATAGGTAAACCTATTAAAATCCGTGATAATTCATTATAAATACCCACTAATAGGAATTCATGGTCGGAATTCAATGAATCCCACCGGAGGATACATAATCCGACCAAGACCAGTCCGGCCAAAGGCCAAGGACTATGTTCCTGGACCGGCCAAGGCCTTGGTCCAGTCACACTAAGACGGAATCGCCATCCATATAAATAATAAAAAGAAGAGAAGAAAATCAGTAAGGACATGGGAAGAAATGGATCTGGAATCACCAAACCAACCACAGCCCACACGACATCACACCACAGCCATGGCAGGATGGTTCAGTCCATCCCACTCACCTTGGGCGTGCGCTCTGGAGTGCTCAAGCCCTTCTCCAGGTCTTTAGGTCACATGACCTGACTGGTGCATCTCCTCGTACCATGGACGAGCCTAGTGCCTTTATCTTGGCTTGGGGATGTTACAGATCGTATCAGCCTATCAGTACGTATGGGTAATTTTTCATGTACTGATGGGACCAGTCCGGACAGTCCATAGTATTTTAAGTTAAATCCTTCCATTCAGTACGGTTAAGGCTGATCATATCAGCCTATCAGTACATATGGGTTGATTTTTCATGGCCTGATGTACCAGTCTGGACAGTCTTTGGTCTATCCAGGAGGTACGGATGGCTGATCGTATCAGCCCATCAGTACATATGGGTCATTTTTCATGTACTGATGGGACCAGTCTGGACAGTCCCTGGTCCGTTGAGTTAAATTCTTTTATGCAGTACGGATAAGGCTGATCATATCAGCCTATCAGTACGTGTGGGTCGATTTTTCATGGCCTGATGGACCAGTCTGGACAGTCCTTTGTCCTTCCAGGCTGTATGGATGGATGATCGTATCAGGCTGTCAGTACGTATGGGACATTTTTCATGTACTTATGGGACCAGTCCGGACAATCCATTGTCCGTAGAATTAAGTACTTCCATTCAGTATGGATAAGGCTGATCATATAAGCATATCAGTACTTATGTGTCAATTTTTCATGGCCTGGTGGACCAGTCTGGACAGTCCTTGGTCCGTCCATGTAGTACAGATGGCTGATCGTATCAATCTATCAGTATGTATGGTCATTTTTCATGTACTGATGGGACCAGTCTGGACAGTCCATGGTCCGTTGAGTTCAATCTTTCCATTCAGTATGGATAAGGCTGATTATATCATCCTATCAGTACGTATGCGTAGATTTTTCATGGCCTGATAGACCAGTCTGGACAGTCCCTGGTCCATCAAGGCAGTACGGATGGCTGATTGTATCAGTCATCATACATATGGGTCATTTTTTCATGTACAGGTGGGACGAGTCTGGACAGTCCTTGGTCCGTTGAGTTAAATCCTACCATTCAGTACGGATAAGGGTGATCATATCAGCCTATCAGTACGTGTGGGTCGATTTTTCATGGCATTATGGACTAGTCTGGACAGTCTTTTGTCAATCCAGTCAGTACGGATGGCTGATCGTACCAGTCTATCAGTACGTATGGGTAATTTTTCATGTACTAATAGGACCAGTCCGGAGAGTCCAAGGTCTTTTGAGTTAAATCCTTCCATTCAGTACAGTTAAGGCTGATCATCTCCGCCTATTAGTACGTATGGGTCGATTTTTCATGGCCTGATGGACCAGTCTGGACTGTCCTTGGTAAATCGAGGCAGTACGGATGGCTAATCGTATCAGCCTATCAGTACGTATGGGTAATTTTTCATGTACTAATGGGACCAGTCTGGACAGTCCATGGTCTTTTGAGTTAAATCCTTCCATTCAGGACGGCTAAAGCTGATCATATCAGCCTATTAGTACGTATAGGTCAATTTTTCATGGCCTGATGAAGCAGTCTGAACTGTCCTTTGTCCATCCAGGCAGTATGGATGGCTGATCGTATCAGCCTGTCAGTGCGTATGGGTCATTTTTCATGTACTAATGGGACCAGTCCAGACAATCCATTGTCCGTAGAATTAAATACTTCCATTCAGTATGGATAAGGCTGATCATATAAGCCTATCAGTACTTATGGGTCGATTTTTCATGGCCTGATGAACCAGTCTGGACAGTCCTTGCTCCTTCCATTTAGTACAAATGGCTGATCGTATCAACCTATCAGTACATATGGTCATTTTTCATGTACTGATGGGACCAGTCTGGACAGTGCATGGTCCAGTCTTGACAGTATGGTCATTTTTCATGTACTGATGGGTCCAGTCTTGACAGTATGGATAAGGCCTGATGGACCAGTCTTGACAGTCCTTCGTCCTTCCATGTAGTACAGATGGCTGATCGTATCAACCTATCAGTATGTATGGTCATTTTTCATGTACTGATGGGACCAGTCCAGACAGTCCATGGACCGTTGAGTTAAATCCTTCCATTCAGTACGGATAAGGCTGATTATATCAGCCTATCAGTACGTATGGGTACATTTTTCATGGCCTGATGGACCAGTTTGGACAGTCCTTGGTCCATCCAGGCAGTACGGATGGCTGATTGTATCAGTCATCAGTACGTATGGGTCATTTTTTCATGTACAGCTGGGACCAGTTTGGACAGTCCTTGGTCCGTTGAGTTAAATCCTTCCATTCAGTATGGATAAAGGTGATCATATCAGCCTATCAGTAGGTGTGCGTCGATTTTTCATGGCCTTATGGACCAGTCTTGACAGTCCTTTGTCCATCCAGACGGTACGGATGGCTGATCGTATCAGCCTATCACTATGTATGGGTAATTTTTCATGTTTTAATAGGACCAGTCCGGACAGTCCAAGGTCTTTTGAGTTAAATCCTTCCATTCAGTACGGTAAGGCTAATCATCTCAGCCTATTAGTACGTATGGGTCGATTATTCATGACCTGATGGACCAGTCTTGACAGTCCTTGGTCCATCCAGGCAGTACGGATTGCTGATTGTATCAGCTTATCAGTACGTATGAGTCATTTTTCATGTACTGATGGGACCGGTTTTAACAGTCCATGGTCCATTGAGTTAAATACTTCCATTCAGTACGGATAAGGCTGATCATATCATCCTATCAAAACGCGTGGGTCGATTTTTCATGGCCTGATGGACCAGTCTGGATAGTCCTTGGTCAATCGAGGCAGTACGGATGGCTGATCGTATCAGCCTATCAGTACGTATGGGTAATTTTTCATGTACTAATGGGCCCAGTTCGGACAGTCCATGGTATTTTGAGTTAAATCCTTCCATTCAGTGCGGCTAAAGCTTATCATATCAGCCTATTAGTATGTATGGGTCAATTTTTCATGGCCTGATGGAGCAGTCTGGACAGTCCTTGGTCCATCTAGGCAGTAAGGATGGCTGATCGTATTAGCCTATCAGTATGTATGGGTCGATTTTTCATGGCCTGATGGTCCAGTCTGAACAGTCCTTGGTCCTTCCAGGCAGTATGGATGGCTGATCGTATCAGCCTGTCAGTATGTATGGGACCAGTCCGGACAATCCATTGTCCATAGAATTAAATACTTACATTCAGTATGGATAAGGCCGATCATATAAGCCTATTAATACTTATGGGTTGATTTTACATGGCCTGATGGACCAGTCTGGACAGTCCTTGGTCCTTCCATGTAGTACAGATGGCTGATCGTATCAACCAATCAGTATGTATGGTCCGTTTTCATGTATGATGGGACCAGTCTGGACAGTCCATGGTCAGTTGAGTTAAATCCTTCCATTCAGTACGGATAAGGCTGATTATATCAGCCTATCAGTACGTATGGGTAGATTTTTAATGGCCTGATGGACCAGTCTGGACAGTCCTTGGTCCATCCAGGTAGTACAGATGGCTGATTGTATCAGCCAACAGTACGTATGGGTCATTTTTTCATGTACAAGTGGGACCAGTCTGGACAGTGTGTGGTCCGTTGAGTTAAATCCTTCCATACAGTACGGATTAGGGTGATCATATCAGCCTATCAGTACGTGTGGGTCGATTTTTCATGCCCTGATGGACCAGTCTTGACAGTCCTTTGTCCATCCAGACAGTACGGATGGCTGATCGTATCAGCCTATCAGTACGTATGGGTAATGTTTAATGTTTTAATAGGACCAGTCCGGACAGTCCAAGGTCTTTTGAGTTAAATGCTTCCATTCAGTACGGTTAAGGCTGATCATCTCAGCCTATTAGTATGTATGGGTCGATTATTCATGGCCTGATGGACCAGTCTTTACAGTCCTTGGTCCATCCAGGCAGTACGGATTGCTGATCGTATCAGCTTATCAGTACGTATGGGTCATTTTTAATGTACTGATGGGACCAGTCTTAACAGTCCATGGTCCATTAGGTTAAATAGTTCCATTCAGTACGGATAAGGCTAATCATATCAACCTATCAAAACGTGTGGGTCAATTTTTAATGGCCTGATAGACCAGTCTGGACAGTCCTTGGTCAATCAAGGTAGTACGGATGGCTGATCGAATCAGCCTATCAGTACGTATGGGTAATTTTCATGTACTAATGGGGCCAGTCTGGACAGTCCATGGTCTTTTGAGTTAAATCCTTCCATTCAGTACGGGTTAAGCTGATCATATTAGCCTATTAGTACGTATGGGTCAATTTTTCACGGCCTGATGGAGCAGTCTGGACAGCCTTGGTCCATCCAGGATGTACGGATGGCTGATCGTATCAGCCTATCAGTATGTATGGGTCGATTTTTCATGGCCTGATGGACCAGTCTGAACAGTCCTTGGTCCTTCCAGGAGGTATGGATGGCTGATCGTATCAGCCTGTCAGTATGTATGGGACCAGTCCGGACAATATGTATGGGACCAGTCCGGACAATCCATTGTCCGTAGAATTAAATACTTCCATTCAGTATGGATAAGGCTGATCATATAGGCCTATCAGTACTTATGGGTTGATTTTTCATGGCCTGATGGACCAGTCTGGACAGTCCTTGGTCCTTCCATGTAGTACAGATGGCTGATCGTATAAACCTATCAGTACGTATGGTCATTTTTCATGTACTGATGGGACCAGTCTGGACAGTCCATGGTCCGTTGAGTTAAATACTTCCATTCAGTACGGATAAGGCTGATAATATCATCCTATCAAAACGCGTGGGTCGATTTTTCATGGCCTGATGGACCAGTCTGGATAGTCCTTGGTCAATCGAGGCAGTACGGATGGCTGATCGTATCAGCCTATCAGTACGTATGGGTAATTTTTCATGTAGTAATGGAACCAGTCCGGACAGTCCATGGTATTTTGAGTTAAATCCTTCCATTCAGTGCGGCTAAAGTTGATCATATCAGCCTATTAGTATGTATGGGTCAATTTTTCATGGCCTGATGGAGCAGTCTGGACAGTCCTTGGTCCATCCAGGCAGTAAGGATGGCTGATCGTATTAGCCTATCAGTATGTATGGGTCGATTTTTCATGGCCTGATGGTCCAGTCTGAACAGTCCTTGGTCCTTCCAGGCAGTATGGATGGCTGATCGTATCAGCCTGTCAGTATGTATGGGACCAGTCCGGACAATCCATTGTCCATATAATTAAATACTTACATTCAGTATGGATAAGGCCGATCATATAAGCCTATCAATACTTATGGGTTGATTTTACATGGCCTGATAGACCAGTCTAGACAGTCCTTGGTCCTTCCATGTAGTACAGATGGCTGATCGTATCAACCAATCATTATGTATGGGCCTTTTTCATGTGTGATGGGACCAGTCTGGACAGTCCATGGTCAGTTGAGTTAATTCCTTCCATTCAGTACGGATAAGGCTGATTATATCAGCCTATCAGTACGTATGGGTAGATTTTTCATGGCCTGATGGACCAGTCTGGACAGTCCTTGGTCCATCCAGGTAGTACGAAAGGCTGATTGTATCAGTCAACAGTACGTATGGGTCATTTTTTCATGTACAAGTGGGACCAGTCTGGACAGTCTGTGGTCCGTTGATTTAAATCCTTCCATACAGTACGGATTAGGGTGATCATATCAGCCTATCAGTACATCTGGGTCGATTTTTCATGGCCTGATGGACCAGTCTTGACAGTCCTTTGTCCATCCAGACAGTACGGATGGCTGATCGTATCAGCCTATCAGTACGTATGGGTAATTTTTCATGTTTTTATAGGACCAGTCCGGACAGTCCAAGGTCTTTTGAGTTAAATGCTTCCATTCAGTACGGTTAAGGCTGATCATCTCAGCCTATTAGTACGTATGGGTCGATTATTCATGGCCTGATGGACCAGTCTTGACAGTCCTTGCTCCATCCAGGCAGTACGGATTGCTGATCGTATCAGCTTATCAGTACGTATGGGTCATTTCTAATGTACTGATGGGACCAGTCTTAACAGTCCATGGTCCATTAGGTTAAATACTTCCATTCAGTACGGATAAGGCTGATCATATCAGCCTATCAAAACGTGTGGGTCAATTTTTCATGGCCTGATGGACCAGTCTGGACAGTCCTTGGTCAATCAAGGTAGTACGGATGGCTGATCGTATCAGCCTATCAGTACGTATGGGTAATTTTCATGTACTAATGGGGCCAGTCTGGACAGTCCATGGTCTTTTGAGTTAAATCCTTCCACTCAGTACGGCTAAAGCTGATCATATCAGCCTATTAGTACGTATGGGTCAATTTTTCACAGCCTGATGGAGCAGTCTGGACAGCCTTGGTCCATCCAGGAAGTACGGATGGCTGATTGTATGAGCCTATCAGTAGGTATGGGTCGATTTTTCATGGCCTGATTGACCAGTCTGGACAGTCCTTGGTCCTTCCAGGCAGTATGGATGGCTGATCGTATCAGCCTGTCCATACGTCTGGGTTCATTTTTCAGAGCCTGATGGACATGTCTTGACAGTCCTTCGTCCTTCCATGTAGTACAGATGGCTGATCTTATCAACCTATCAGTATGTATGGTCATTTTTCATGTACTGATGGGACCAGTCCGGACAGTCCATGGTCCGTTGAGTTAAATCCTTCCATTCAGTACGGATAAGGCTGATTATATCAGCCTATCAGTACGTATGGGTAGATTTTTCAAGGCCTGATGGACCAGTTTGGACAGTCCTTGCTCCATCCAGGCAGTACGGATGGCTGATTGTATCAGTCATCAATACGTATGGGTCATTTTTTCATGTACAGCTGGGACCAGTCTGGACAGTCCTTGGTCCGTTGAGTTAAATCCTTCCATTCAGTACGGATAAGGGTGATCATATCAGCCTATCAGTACGTGTGCGTCGATTTTCATGGCCTTATGGACCAGTCTTGACAGTCCTTTGTCCATCCAGACGGTACGGATGGCTGATCGTATCAGCCTATCACTATGTATGGGTAATTTTTCATGTTTTAATAGGACCAGTCCGGACAGTCCAAGGTCTTTTGAGTTAAATCCTTCCATTCAGTACGGT
>MU105947.1:163393-177621 GCA_012274485.2 Sinapis alba | reverse complement strand
TACGTTGAGTTAAATCCTTCCATTCGGTACGGTTAAGGCTGATCATAACAGCCTATTAGTATGTATGGGTCAATTTTTCATGGTATGATGGACCAATCTGGACAGTCCTTGGTCTGACCAGGCAGTACGGATGGCTAACATATGGGTCATTTTTCATGTACCGATGGGACCAGTTCGAACAGTCCATGGTCCGTTGAGTAAAATCCTTCCATTAAGTACGGATAAGGCTGATCATATCAGCCTATCAGTACGTATGGGTCAATTTTTCATGGCCTGATGGACCAGTTTGGAAACTACTTGGTCCACCCAGGCAGTACGGATGGCTGATCTTATCAGTCTATCAGAATGTATGGGTCATTTTACATTTACTGATGGGACTAGTCCAGACAGTCCATGGTCCGTTGAGTTAAATCCTTCCATTCAGTACGGATAAGGCTGATCATATCAGCATATCAGTACGTAAGGGATGATTTTTCATGGAATGATGCACCAGTCTGCACAGTCCTCGGTCCTTTCAGGCAGTATGAAAGGCTGATTGTATCAGCCTATCAGTACGTATGGGTCATTTTTCATGTATTAATGCGACCAGTACGGACAGTCCATGGTCCGTTGACTTAAATCCTTCCATTCTGATGGGACCACTCTAGACAGTCCATGGTCCATTAAGTTAAACCCTTCCAGTCAGTACGGATAAGGCTGATCATATCAGCCTATAAGTACATATGGGTTGATTTTTCATTGGCTTATGGACCAGTCTGGACAGCCCTTGGTCCTTCCAAGCAGAACGGATGTTGATCGTATCAGCCTATTAGTATGTATGGGTCATTTTTCATGTACTAATGCGACCAGTTCGGACAGTCCATGGTCCGTTGAGTTAAATCCTTCCATTCAGTACGGTTAAGGCTGATCATATCAGCATATCAGTATGTATGGGTTGATTTTTCATGGCCTTATGGACCAGTCTGGACAGTCCTTGGTCCATCCAGGCAGTATGGATTGCTGATCGTATCAGCCTATCATAACGTATGGGTCATTTTTTATGTACTGATGGGACAATTCTGGCTAGTCCATGGACCGTTGAGTTAAGTCCTTCCATTCAGTACGGATAAGGCTGATCATGTAAGCCTATCAGTACTTACAAGTCGATTCTTCATGGCCTGATGGACCAGTCTGGACAGTCCTTGGTCCTTCCAGGCAGTACAAATGGCTGATCGTTTCAGCCTATCAGTATGTATGGGTCATTTTTAATTTACCGATAGGACCAGTCCGGACAGTCCATGGTCCATTAAGTTAAACCCTTCCGTTCAGTATGGATAAGGCTGATCATATCAGCCTATCAATACATATGGGTTGATTTTTCATGGCCTTATGGACCAGTCTGGACAGTCCTTGGTCCTTCAAGGCAGTACGGATGCCTGATCGTATCGACCTATCACTATGTATGGGTTATTTTTCCTGTACCGATGGGACCAGTTCGAACATTTTATGGTCCGTGGAGTAAAATCCTTCCATTAAGTACGTATAAGGTTGATTATATCAGCCTATCATTACGTATGGGTTGATTTTTCATGGCCTGATGGACCAGTCTGGACAGTCCTTGGTCCACCCAAGCAGTACGGATGGCTGATCTTATCAGTCTATCAGAATGTATGGGTCATTTTACTTTAACTGATGGGACTAGTCCGGACAGTCCATGGTCCGTTGAGTTAAATCCTTCCATTCAGTACGGATAAGGCTGATCATATCAGCCTATCTGTATGTGTGGGTCAATTTTTCATGGCCTGATAGACCAGTCTGGACAGTCCTTGGTCCTTCCAGGCAGTACGGATGGCTGAACGTATCAGCCTATGAGTACGTATGGGTCATTTTCCATGTACTGATGGGACCATTATGGACAGTCCATGGTCCATTAAGTTAAACCCTTCCATTCAGTACGGATAAGGCTTATCATATCAGCCTATCAGTACATATGGGTTGATTTTTCATGGCCTTATGGACCAGTCTGGACAGTCCTTTGGTCCTTCCAGGCAGTACTGATGTTGATCGTATCAGCCTATCAGTACGTATGGGTCATTTTTCATGTACCGATGGGACCAGTTCGGACAGTCCATGGTCCGTTGAGTAAAATCTTTCCATTAAGTATGGGTAAGGCTGACCATATCAGCCTATCAGTACGTATGGGTCGATTTTTCATGGCCTGATGGACTAGCCTGGAAAGTTCTTGGTCCACCCAGGCAGTACGGATGGCTGATCTTATCAGTGTATCAGAACGTATGGGTCATTTTCCATTTACTGATGGGACTAGTCTGGACAGTCCATGGTCCGTTGAGTTAAATCCTTCCATTCAGTACGGATAAGGCTGATCATATCAGCATATCAGTACGTAAGGGTTGATTTTCTTGGCCTGATGCACCAGTCTGGACAGTCCTCGGTCTTTTCAGGCAGTATGGATGGCTGGTCGTATCAGCCTATCAGTACGTATGGGTCATTTTTCATGTACTAAGGCGACCAGTCCGGACAGTCTATGGTCCGTTGAGTTAAATCCTTCCATTCAGTATGGATAAGGCTGATCATGTAAGCCTATCAGTACTTATTGGTCGATTTTCCATGGCCTGATGGACCAGTCTGGACAGTCCTTGGTCCTTCCAGGTAGTACAGATGGCTGATCGTATCAGCCTATCAATACGTATGGTCATTTTTCATGTACTGATGGGACCAGTCTGGACAGTGCATGGTCCGTTGAGTTAAATCCTTCCATTCAGTAAGGATAAGGCTGATCATATCAGCATATCAGTACGTATGGGATGATTTTTCATGGCCTGATGCACTAGTCTGGACAGTCCTTGGTCCATCCAGGCGGTACGGATGGCTGATCGAATCAGCCTATCAAAACGTATGGGTCATTTTTCATGTACTGATGGGACCATTGTAGACAGTCCATTGTCCGTTGAGTTAAATCCTTCCATTCAGTATGGTTAAGGCTGATCATATCAGCCTATTAGTATGTATGGGTCAATTTTTCATGGTATGATGGACTAATATGGACAGTCCTTGGTCCGACCAGGCAGTACAGATGGCTGATCATATCGGCCTATCATAACGTATGGGTCATTTTTCATGTACTTATGGGACCAATCCGGACAGTCCATGGTCCATTGAGTCAAATCCTTCCATTCAGTACGGATAAGGCTGGTCATATCAGCATATCAGTATGTATGGGTAGATTTTTCATGGCCTGATGGACCATTCTGGACAGACCTTGGTCCATCAAGGCAGTACGGATGGCTGATCGTATCCGCCTAACAGTATGTATGGGTTATCTTTCATGTACTTATGGGACCAGTCCGTACAGTCCATGGTCCATTAAGTTAAACCCTTCCATTCAGTATGGATAAGGCTGATCATATCAGCCTATCAGTACATATGGGTTGATTTTTCATGGCCTTATGGACCTGTCTGGACAGTCCTTGGTCCTTCCAGGCAGTACGGATGGCTGATCTTA
The DNA here is from genome assembly GCA_012274485.2 of Sinapis alba. Classification (NCBI taxonomy): domain Eukaryota; kingdom Viridiplantae; phylum Streptophyta; class Magnoliopsida; order Brassicales; family Brassicaceae; genus Sinapis; species Sinapis alba. The sequence continues at coordinate 174,119 of MU105947.1, read as the reverse complement.
TCAGTCTATCAGAACGTATGGGTCATTTTACATTTACTGATGGGACTAGTCCGGACAGTCCATGGTCCGTTGAGTTAAATCCTTCCATTCAGTACGGATAAGGCTGATCATATCAGCCTATCAGTACGTGTGGGTCAATTTTTCATGGCCTGATGGACCAGTCTGGACAGTCCTTGGTCCTTCCAGGCAGTACGGATGGCTGATCGTATCCGCCTAACAGTATGTATGGGTTATCTTTCATGTACTTATGGGACCAGTCCGTACAGTCCATGGTCCATTAAGTTAAACCCTTCCATTCAGTATGGATAAGGCTGATCATATCAGCCTATCAGTACATATGGGTTGATTTTTCATGGCCTTATGGACCTGTCTGGACAGTCCTTGGTCCTTCCAGGCAGTACGGATGGCTGATCTTATCAGTCTATCAGAACGTATGGGTCATTTTACATTTACTGATGGGACTAGTCCGGACAGTCCATGGTCCGTTGAGTTAAATCCTTCCATTCAGTACGGATAAGGCTGATCATATCAGCCTATCAGTACGTGTGGGTCAATTTTTCATGGCCTGATAGACCAGTTTGGACAGTCCTTGGTCCTTCCAAGCAGTACGGATGGCTGAACGTATCAGCCTATGAGTACGTATGGGTCATTTTCATGTACTGATGGGACCACTCTAGACAGTCCATGGTCCATTAAGTTAAACCCTTCCAGTCAGTACGGATAAGGCTGATCATATCAGCCTATAAGTACATATGGGTTGATTTTTCATTGGCTTATGGACCAGTCTGGACAGCCCTTGGTCCTTCCAAGCATAACGGATGTTGATCGTATCAGCCTATTAGTATGTATGGGTCATTTTTCATGTACTAATGCGACCAGTTCGGACAGTCCATGGTCCGTTGAGTTAAATCCTTCCATTCAGTACGGTTAAGGCTGATCATATCAGCATATCAGTATGTATGGGTTAATTTTTCATGGCCTGATGGACCAGTCTGGACAGTCCTTGGTCCATCTAGGCAGTACGGATTTCTGATCGTATAAGCCTATCAGAACGTATGGGTCATTTTTCATGTACTGATGGGACAATTCTGGACACTCCATGGTCCGTTCAGTTAAATCCTTACATTCAGTACGGTTAAGGCTGATCATATCAGCCTATTAGTATGTATGGGTCGATTTTTCATGGTATGATGGACCAATCTGGACAGTCCTTGGTCTGACCAGGCAGTACGGATGGCTAACATATGGGTCATTTTTCATGTACCGATGGGACCAGTTCGAACAGTCCATGGTCCGTTGAGTAAAATCCTTCCATTAAGTACGGATAAGGCTGATCATATCAGCCTATCAGTACGTATGGGTCAATTTTTCATGGCCTGATGGACCAGTTTGGAAACTACTTGGTCCACCCAGGCAGTACGGATGGCTGATCTTATCAGTCTATCAGAATGTATGGGTCATTTTACATTTACTGATGGGACTAGTCCAGACAGTCCATGGTCCGTTGAGTTAAATCCTTCCATTCAGTANGCTGATCATATCAGCCTATCAGTACGTATGGGTCAATTTTTCATGGCCTGATGGACCAGTTTGGAAACTACTTGGTCCACCCAGGCAGTACGGATGGCTGATCTTATCAGTCTATCAGAATGTATGGGTCATTTTACATTTACTGATGGGACTAGTCCAGACAGTCCATGGTCCGTTGAGTTAAATCCTTCCATTCAGTATGGATAAGGCTGATCATATCAGCATATCAGTACGTAAGGGATGATTTTTCATGGAATGATGCACCAGTCTGCACAGTCCTCGGTCCTTTCAGGCAGTATGAAAGGCTGATTGTATCAGCCTATAAGTACGTATGGGTCATTTTTCATGTATTAATGCGACCAGTACGGACAGTCCATGGTCCGTTGACTTAAATCCTTCCATTCTGATGGGACCACTCTAGACAGTCCATGGTCCATTATGTTAAATCCTTCCATTCAGTACGGTTAAGGCTGATCATATCAGCATATCAGTATGTATGGGTTGATTTTTCATGGCCTTATGGACCAGTCTGGACAGTCCTTCGTCCATCCAGGCAGTATGGATTGCTGATCGTATCAGCCTATCATAACGTATGGGTCATTTTTTATGTACTGATGGGACAATTCTGGCCAGTCCATGGACCGTTGAGTTAAGTCCTTCCATTCAGTACGGATAAGGCTGATCATGTAAGCCTATCAGTACTTACAAGTCGATTCTTCATGGCCTGATGGACCAGTCTGGACAGTCCTTGGTCCTTCCAGGCAGTACAAATGGCTGATCGTTTCAGCCTATCAGTATGTATGGGTCATTTTTAATTTACCGATAGGACCAGTCCGGACAGTCCATGGTCCATTAAGTTAAACCCTTCCGTTCAGTATGGATAAGGCTGATCATATCAGCCTATCAATACATATGGGTTGATTTTTCATGGCCTTATGGACCAGTCTGGACAGTCCTTGGTCCTTCAAGGCAGTACGGACGCCTGATCGTATCGACCTATAACTATGTATGGGTTATTTTTCCTGTACTGATGGGACCAGTTCGGACATTTTATGGTCCGTGGAGTAAAATCCTTCCATTAAGTACGTATAAGGTTGATTATATCAGCCTATCATTACGTATGGGTTGATTTTTCATGGCCTGATGGACCAGTCTGGACAGTCCTTGGTCCACCCAAGCAGTACGGATGGCTGATCTTATCAGTCTATCAGAATGTATGGGTCATTTTACTTTAACTGATGGGACTAGTCCGAACAATCCATGGTCCGTTGAGTTAAATCCTTCCATTCAGTACGGATAAGGCTGATCATATCAGCCTATCTGTATGTGTGGGTCAATTTTTCATGGCCTGATAGACCAGTCTGGACAGTCCTTGGTCCTTCCAGGCAGTACGGATGGCTGAACGTATCAGCCTATGAGTACGTATGGGTCATTTTCCATGTACTGATGGGAACATTATGGACAGTCCATGGTCCATTAAGTTAAACCCTTCCATTCAGTACGGATAAGGCTTATCATATCAGCCTATCAGTACATATGGGTTGATTTTTCATGGCCTTATGGACCAGTCTGGACAGTCCTTTGGTCCTTCCAGGCAGTACTGATGTTGATCGTATCAGCCTATCAGTACGTATGGGTCATTTTTCATGTACCGATGGGACCAGTTCGGACAGTCCATGGTCCGTTGAGTAAAATCTTTCCATTAAGTATGGGTAAGGCTGACCATATCAGCCTATCAGTACGTATGGGTCGATTTTTCATGGCCTGATGGACTAGCCTGGAAAGTTCTTGGTCCACCCAGGCAGTACGGATGGCTGATCTTATCAGTCTATCAGAACGTATGGGTCATTTTCCATTTACTGATGGGACTAGTCTGGACAGTCCATGGTCCGTTGAGTTAAATCCTTCCATTCAGTACGGATAAGGCTGATCATATCAGCATATCAGTACGTAAGGGTTGATTTTCTTGGCCTGATGCACCAGTCTGGACAGTCCTCGGTCCTTTCAGGCAGTATGGATGGCTGGTCGTATCAGCCTATCAGTACGTATGGGTCATTTTTCATGTACTAAGGCGACCAGTCCGGACAGTCTATGGTCCGTTGAGTTAAATCCTTCCATTCAGTATGGATAAGGCTGATCATGTAAGCCTATCAGTACTTATTGGTCGATTTTCCATGGCCTGATGGACCAGTCTGGAGAGTTCTTGGTCCTTCCAGGCAGTACAAATGGCTGATCGTATCAGCCTATAAATATGTGTGGTCATTTTTCATGTACTGATGGGACCAGTCTAGACAGTCCATGGTCCGTTGAGTTAAATCCTTCCATTTAGTACGGATAAGGCTGATCATATCAGCATATCAGTACATATGGGTTGATTTTTCACGGCCTGATGCACCAGTCTCGACAGTCCTTGGTCCATCCAGGCGGTACGGATGGCTGATCGTATCAGCCTATCAGAACGTATGGGTCATTTTTCATGTACTGATGGGACCATTCTGGATAGTCCATGGTGGTAAATCCTTCCATTCAGTGTGGATAAGGCTGATCATATCAGCCTATCAGTACGTGTGGGTCGATTTTTCATCCCCTTATGGACCAGTCTGGACAGTCCTTGGTTCTTCCAGGCAGTATGGATGTCTGATCGTATCAGCCTATCAGTATGATTGGGTCATTTTTCATGTACTGGTGGTACCAGTTCGGACAGTCCATGGTCCATTGAGTAAAATCCTTCCATTCAGTACGGCTAAGGCTGATCATATCAGCCTATCAGTACGTATGGGTCGATTTTTCATGGCCTGATGGACCAGTCTGGACAGTCCTTGGTCCACCTAGGCAGTACGAATGGCTGATCTTATCAGTCTATCAGAACGTATGGGTCATTTTACATTTACTTATGGGACTAGTCCAGACAGTCCATGGTCTGTTGAGTTAAATCCTTCCATTCAGTACATATAAGGCTGATCATATCAGCATATCAGTACGTAAGGGTTGATTTTTCATGGCCTGATGCACCAGTCTGGACAGTCCTCGGTCCTTTCAGGCAGTATGGATGGCTGGTCGTATCAGCCTATCAGTACGTATGGGTCATTTTTCATGTACTAATGCGACCAGTCCGGACAGTCCATGGTCCGTTGAGTTAAATCCTTCGATTCAGTACGGATAAGGCTGATCTTGTAAGCCTATCAGTACTTATGGGTCGATTTTTCATGGCCTGATGGACCAGTCTGGAGAGTCATTGGTCCTTCCAGGCAGTACAAATGGCTGATTGTATCAGCCTATCAATATGTATGGTCAGTTTTCATGTACTGATGGGACCAGTCTTGACAGTCCATGGTCCGTTGAGTTAAATCCTTCCATTTAGTATGGATAAGGCTGATCATATCAGCATATCAGTACATATGGGTTGATTTTTCATGGCCTGATGCACCAGTCTGGACAGTCCTTGATCCATCCAGGCGGTACGGATGGCTGATCGTATCAACCTATCAGAACGTATGGGTCATTTTTCATGTACTGATGGGACCATTCTGGATAGTCCATGGTCCGTTGAGTTAAATCCTTCCATTCAGTGTGGATAAGGCTGATCATATCAGCCTATCAGTACGTGTGGGTCGATTTTTCATGGCCTGATGGACCAGTCTGGACAGTCCTTGGTCCACCTAGGCAGTACGAATGGCTGATCTTATCAGTCTATCAGAACGTGTGGGTCATTTTACATTTACTTATGGGACTAGTCCAGACAGTCCATGGTCCGTTGAGTTAAATCCTTCCATTCAGTACGGATAACGCTGGTCATATCATCATATCAGTATGTATGGGTTGATTTTTCATGGCCTGATGGACCAGTCTGGACAGTCCTTGGTCCATCAAGGCAGTACGGATGGCTGATCGTATCTGCCTATCAGTAGGCATAGGTCATCTTTCATGTACTTACGGGACCAGTCCGGACAGTCCATAGTCCATTAAGTTAAACCCTTCCATTCAGTATGGATAAGGCTGATCATATCAGCCTATCAGTACATATGGGTTGATTTTTCATGGCCTTATGGACCAGTCTGGACAGTCCTTGGTCCTTCAAGGCAGTACGGATGCATGATCGTAACAGCCTATAAATACGTATGGTTCATTTTTCATGTACCAATGGGACCAGTTCGGACATTTTATGGTCCGTTGAGAAAAATCATTCCATTAGGTACGTATAAGGTTGATTATATCAGCCTATCAGTACGTATGGGTTGATTTTTCATGGCCTGATGGACCAGTCTGGACAGTCCTTGGTCCACCCAAACAGTACAGATGGCTGATCTTATCAGTCTATCAGAACGTATGGGTCATTTTACATTTACTGATGGGACTAGTCCGGACAGTCCATGGTCCGTTGAGTTAAATCCTTCCATTCAGTACGGATAAGGCTGATCATATCAGCCTATCAGTACGTGTGGGTCAATTTTTCATGGCCTGAGAGACCAGTCTGGACAGTCCTTGGTCCTTCTAGGCTGTACGTGTGGGTCAATTTTTCATGTACTGATGGGACCAGTCTGGACAGTCCAAGGTCCATTAAGTTAAACCCTTCCATTCAGTACGGATAAGGCTTATCATATCAGCGTATCAGTACATATGGGTTGATTTTTCATGGCCTTATGGACCAGTCTGGACGGTTCTTTGTCCTTCCAGGCAGTACGGATGTTGATCGTATCAGCCTATCAGTACGTATGGGTCATTTTTCATGTACCGATGGGACCAGTTCAGACAGTCCATGGTCCGTTGAGTATAATCTTTCCATTAAGTATGGGTAAGGCTGATCATATCAGCCTATCGGTACGTATGGGTCGATTTTTCATGGCCTGATGCACCAGTCTGGACAGTCCTTGGTCCATCCAGGCGGTACGGATGGCTGATCGTATCAGCCTATCAGAACGTATGGGTAATTTTTCATGTACTGATGGGACCATTATGGATAGTCCATGGTCCGTTGAGTTAAATCCTTCTATTCAGTATTGTTAAGGCTGATCATATCAGCCAATTAGTATGTATAGGTCGATTTTTCATGGTATGATGGACAAATCTGGACAGTCCTTGGTCCGACCAGGAAGTACGGATGGCAGATCTTATCAGTCTATCAGAACGTATGGGTCATTTTACATTTACTGATGGGACTAGTCCGGACAGTCCATGGTCCGATGAGTTAAATCCTTTCATTCAGTACGGATAAGGCTAATCATATCAGCATATCAGTACATATGGGTTGATTTTTCATGGTCTGATGGACCAGTTTGGACAGTCCTTGGTTCTTCCAGGCGGTACAGATGGCTGATCGTATCAGCCTATCAATATGTATGGTCATTTTTCATGTACTGATGGGACCAGTCTGGACAGTCCATGGTCTGTTGAGTTAAATCCTTCCATTCAGTACGGATAAGGCTGATCATACCAGCATATCAGTACGTATGGGTTGATTTTTCATGGCCTGATGCACCAGTCTGGACAGTCCTTGGTCCATCCAGGCGGTAGGGATGGCTGATCGTATCAGCCTATCAGAACATATGGGTCATTTTTCATGTACTGATTGGACCATTTTGGACAGTCCATGTTCCGTTGAGTTAAATCCTTCCATTCAATATGGTCAAGGATGACCATATAAGCCTATTAGTACGTATGGGTCGATGTTTCATGGTATGATGGACTAATCAGAACAGTCCTTGGTCCGACCAGGCAGTACGGATGGCTGATCGTATCGGCCTATCATAACGTATGGGTCATTTTTCATGTACTTATTATGGGACCAATCCGGACAGTCCATGGTCCATTGAGTTAAATCCTTCCATCCAGTACGGATAAGGATGGTCATATCAGCATATCAATATGTATGGGTTGATTTTTCATGGCCTGATGGACCAGTCTGGACAGGACGGATGGCTGATCGTATCAGCCTATCAGTACGTATAGGTCATTTTTCATGTACTGATGGGACCAGTCCGGACAGTCCTTGGTCCATTAAGTTAAACCCTTCCATTCAGTACGGATAAGGCTGATCATATCAGCCTATCAGTACATATGGGTTGATTTTTCAAGGCCTTATGGACCAGTCTGGACAGTCCTTGGTCCTTCGATGCAGTACGGATGGCTGATCATATCAGCGTATCAGTATGTATTGGTCATTTTTAATGTACCGATGGGACCAGTTTGGACAGTCCATGGTCCGTTGAGTAAAATCCTTCCATTAAGTACGGATAAGGCTGATCATATCAGCCTATCGGTACATATGGGTCGATTTTTCATGGCCTGATGGACCAGTCGTGACAGTCCTTGGTCCACCCAGGCAGTACGGATGGCAGATCTTATCAGTCTATCAGAACGTATGGGTCATTTTACATTTACTGATGGGACTAGTCCGTACAGTCCATGGTCCGATGAGTTAAATCCTTCTATTCAGTACGGATAAGGCTGACCATATCAGCATATCAGTACGTAAGGGTTGATTTTCCATGGCCTGATGCACCAGTCTGGACAGTCCTAGGTCCTTTCAGGTAGTATGGATGACTGATCGTATCAGCCTATCAGTACCTATGGGTCATTTTCATGTGGTAATGTGACCAGTCCGGACAGTCCATGGTCCGTTGAGTTAAATCCTTCCATTCAGTACGGTTAAGGCGGATCATATCAGCATATCAGTATGTACGGGTTGATTTTTCATTGCCTGATGGACCAGTCTGGACAGTCCTTGGTTCATCCAGGCAGTACGGATTGCTGATCGTATCAGCCTATCAGAACGTATGGGTCATTTTTCATGTACTGATGGGACCAGTCTGGACAGTCCATGGTCTGTTGAGTTAAATCCTTCCATTCAGTGCGGATAAGGTTGATCTTATCAGCCTATCAGTACGTGTGGATCGAGTATTCATCGCCTTATGGACCAGTCTGGAGAGTCCTTGGTCCTTCCAGGCAGTATGGATGTCTGATTGTATCAGCCTATCAGTACGTATGGGTCATTTTTCATGTACCAATGGGACCAATTCAGACAGTCCATGGTCCTTTGAGTAAAATCCTTCCATTCAGTACGGATAAGGTTGATCATATCAGCCTATCAGTACGTATGGGTCGTGTTTCATGGCCTGATGGACCAGTCTGGACAGTCCTTGGTCCATCCAGGCAGTATGGATTGCTGATCGTATCAGCCTATCAAAACGTTTGGGACATTTTTCATGTACAGATGGGACAATTCTGGACAGCCCATGGTCCATTGAGTTAAATCCTTTCATTCAGTATGGTTAAGGCTGATCATATCAGCCTATTAGTATGTATGGGTTCATTTTTCATGGTATGATGGACCAATCTGGACAGTCGTTGGTCCGACCAGGCAGTACGGATGTCTAACGTATGGGTCATTTTTCATGTACTGATGGGACCAGTCTTGAGAGTCCATGGTCCGTAGAGTTAAATCCTTCCATTCAATGCGGATAAGGCTGATCATATCAGCCTATCAGTACGTGTGGGTCAATTTTTCATCGCCTTATGGACCAGTCTGGACAGTCCTTGGTCCTTCCAGGCAGTACGGATGTCTGATCGTATCAGCCTATCAGTACGTATGGGTCATTTTTCATGTACCGATGGGACCAGTTCGGACAGTCCATGGTCCGTTGAGTAAAATCCTTCTATTAAGTACGGATAAGGCTGATCATATCAGCCTATCAGTACATACGGGTCGATTTTTCATGGCCTGATGGACCAGTCGTGACAGTCCTTGGTCCACCCAGTCAGTACGGATGGCAGATCTTATCAGTCTATCAGAACGTATGGGTCATTTTACATTTACTGATGGGACTAGTCCGGACAGTCCATGGTCCGATGAGTTAAATCCTTCTATTCAGTACGGATAAGGCTGATCACATCAGCATATCAGTACGTAAGGGTTGATTTTCCATGGCCTGATGCACCAATCTGGATAGTTCTCGGTCCTTTCAGGCATTATGGATGACTGATCGTATCAGCCTATCAGTACGTATGGGTTATTTTTCATGTACTAATGCAACCAGTCCGGACAGTCCATGGTCCATTGAGTTAAATCCTTCCATTCAGTACGGTTAAGGCGGATCATATCAGCATATCAGTATGTACGGGTTGATTTTTCATTGCCTGATGGACCAGTCTGGACAGTCCTTGGTCCATCCAGGCAGTACGGATTGCTGATCGTATCAGCCTATCAGAACGTATGGGTCATTTTTCATGTACTGATGGGACAATTCCGGACAGTCCATGGTCCGTTGAGTTATATCCTTCCATTCAGTACGGTTAAGGCTGATCATATCAGCCTATTAGTATGTATGGGTCGATTTTTCATGGTATGATGGACCAATCTGGACAGTCCTTGGTCCGACCAGGCAGTACGGATGGCTAACATATGGGTCATTTTTCATGTACTGATGGGACCAGTCTGGACAGTCCATGGTCCGTTGAGTTAAATCCTTCCATTCAGTGCAGATAAGGCTGATCATATCAGCCTATCAGTACGTGTGGATCGAGTTTTCATCGCCTTATGGACCAGTCTGGAGAGTCCTTGGTCCTTCCAGGCAGTATGGATGTCTGATTGTATCAGCCTATCAGTACGTATGGGTCATTTTTCATGTACCAATGGGACCAATTCGGACAGTCCATGGTCCGTTGAGTAAAATCCTTCCATTCCTTACGGATAAGGCTGATCATATCAGCCTATCAGTACGTATGGGTCGATTTTTCATGGCCTGATGGACCAGTCTGGACAGTCCTTGGTCCACCCAGGCAGTACGGATGGCAGATCTTATCAGTCTATCAGAACGTATGGGTCATTCTACATTTACTGATGGGACTAGTCCGGACAGTCCATGGTCCTATTAGTTAAATCCTTCTATTCAGTACGGATAAGGCTGATCATATCAGCATATCAGTACGTAAGGGTTGATTTTCCATGGCCTGATGCACCAGTCTGGACAGTCCTCGGTCCTTTCAGGCAGTATGGATGACTGATCGTATCAGCCTATCAGTACGTATGGGTCATTTTTCATGTACTAATGCGACCAGTCCGGACAGTCCATGGTCCGTTGAGTTAAATCCTTCTATTCAGTATGGTTAAGGCGGATCATATCAGCATATCAGTATGTACGGGTTGATTTTTCATTGCCTGATGGACCAGTCTGGACAGTCCTTGGTCCATCCAGGCAGT
>MU105947.1:146251-162396 GCA_012274485.2 Sinapis alba | reverse complement strand
CAGAACGTATGGGTCATTTTTCATGTACTGATGGGACAATTCCGAACAGTCCATGGTCCGTTGAGTTAAATCCTTCCATTAAGTACGGTTAAGGCTGATTATATCAGCCTATTAGTATGTATGGGTTGATTTTTCATGGTATGATGGACCAATCTGGACAGTCCTTGGTCCGACCAGGCAGTACGGATGGCTAATGTATGGGTCATTTTTCATGTACTGATGGGACCAGTCTTGACAGTCCATGGTCCGTAGAGTTAAATCCTTCCATTCAATCTGGATAAGGCTGATCATATCAGACTATCAGTACGTGTGGGTCGATTTTTCATCGCCTTATGGACCAGTCTGGACAGTCCTTGGTCCTTCCAGGCAGTACGGATGTCTGATCCTATCAGCCTATCAGTATGTATGGGTCATTTTTCATGTACCGATGGGACCAGTTCGGACAGTCCATGGTCCGTTGAGTAAAATCATTCCATTTAGCACGGATAAGGCTGATCATATCAGCCTATCAGTACGTATGGGTCGATTTTTCATGGCCTGATGGACCAGTCTGGACAGTCCTTGGTCCACCCAGGCAGTACGGATGGCTGATCATATCAGTCTATCCAGAACGTATGGGTCATTTTAATTTACTGATGGGACTAGTCTGGACAGTACATGGTCCGTTGAGTTAAATCCTTCCATTCAGTACGAATAAGGCTGATCATATCAGCATATCAGTACGTATGGGTTGATTTTTCATGGCCTGATCCACCAGTCTGGACAGTCCTTGGTCCTTCCAGGCAGTATGGATGGCTGATCGTGTCAGCCTATCGTTACGTATGTGTCATTTTTCATGTACTGATGTGACCAGTCCAGACAGTCCATCGTTCGTTGAGTTAAATCCTTCCATTTAGTACGGTTAAGGCTGATCATATCAGCATATAAGTATGTATGGGTTTATTTTTCACGGCCTGGCGGTACGGATTGCTGATCGTATCAGCCTAACAGAACGTATGGGTCATTTTTCATGTACTGATGGGACCATTCTGGACAGTCCATGGTCCGTTGACTTAGATCCTTCCGTTCAGTATTGTTAAGGCTTATCATATCAGCCTATTAGTATGTATGGGTCGATTTTTCATGGTATGATGGACTAATCTGGACAGCCCTTGGTCCGACCAGGCAGTACGGAAGGCTGATCGTATCGGCCTATCTTAACGTATGGGTCATTTTTCATGTACTGATGGGACCAGTCTGGAGAGTCCATGGTAGATTGAGTTAAATCCTTCCTCTCAGTGCGGATAAGGCTGATCATATCAGCCTATCAGTACGTGTGGGTCGATTTTTCATCGCCTGATGCACCAGTCTGGACAGTCCTTGGTCCTTCCAGGCAGTACAGATGGCTGATCGTATTAGCCTATCAGTATGTATGGGTCATTTTTCATGTACTGATGGGACCAGTCCGGACAGTACATGGTCCGTTGAGTTATATCCTTCCATTCAGTACGGTTAAGGCTGATCATATTAGCCTATTAGTACGTATGGGTCAATTTTTCATGGCCTAATGGACCAGCCTGGACAGTCCTTGGTCCACCCAGGTAGTACGGATGGCTGATCATATCAGTCTATCAGAACGTATGGGTCATTTGACATTTACTGATGGGACTAGTCTGGACAGTCCATGGTCCGTTGAATTAAATCCTTCCATTCAGTACGGATAAGGCTGATCATATCAGCATAACAGTACGTATGGGTTGATTTTTCATGGCCTGATGCCCCAGTCTGGACAGTCCTTGGTCCTTCCAGGCAGTATGGATGGCTGATCGTATCAGCCTATCATTACGTATGGGTCATTTTTCATGTACTGATGCGACCAGTCCAGACAGTCCATCGTCCGTTGAGTTAAATCCTTCCATTCAGTACGGTTAAGGCTGATCATATCAGCATATCAGTATGTATGGGTTGATTTTTTATGGCCTGATGGACCAGTCTGGACAGTCCTTGGTCTATCCAGGCGGTACGGAATGCTGATCGTATCAGCCTATCAGAACATATGGGTCATTTTTCATGTACTGATGGGACCATTCTGGACAGTCCATGGTCCTTTGAGTTATGTAGCATCCTCAAACCTAGATAAAGGAACTGGTCTCGGCCATGGTATGAGGAGACGCACCAGTCAGGTCATGTGACCTAAAGACAAGCGTATTATGGCTGAGCATAAGGGTTAAGGGCATCAGGATGCTGAAACTTAACCAGGTAAGGTTGGAGACAAGTAAATAGGAGCTGGGCGAGTGAAGGAAGAGCTGGTACAGCTCAGTGTAGCTCACATTGGCCTAGGTCAGCTCCAGTAGCTGGACCACTAGCTCACTCAGCTGGGGTAGCTAGCAACCAGCTCACCTCTGTGTGGTGGATTGTTCGGGTCTTGGCTAAGTGGCTCGACTCATGGGCGGTTATGGGGCTGGTCTTGTTCACCAAGGGGGGTCCGACCAGTTTGGGGTCTTGGACAAGTAGGAAGGGCAGTGGACAGTATCATGGGCCTTTCAATCGAACAGGATAAGGGAGAGAGAGGCGGTTGGAGGCAGTTAGGATGAAGGAGTGCGAATGGTGCAAGTTGCACCCATTCGGCCACCAAGTCATGCCTGTTCTCCAGGAAGTTAAGGGTCGATTCTTGCCTTTAAATACAGACCCTAGGGGTCCATAATTCAAACAAATCGTGACAGAAAGAATGAAAGAGAGAGAGAGAGAGAGAGATCAAGGCTTTGCTGTGTGTGTTGGTGATTGATTTCTGATCAGGAGTTGGCTTTTGTGGAGTGGAGATCGATTGAGGATGGGTACTAGAGGCAAGGATAAGGACTTGGAGAAGGGCTTGAGCACTCCAGAGCGCACGCCCAAGTTGAGTGGGATGGACCGAACCATCCTGCCATGGCTGCGGTGTGATGCCGTGTGGGCTGTGGTTGGTTTGGTGATTCCAGACCCATTTCTTCCCATCTCCTTACTGATTTTCGTCTCTTATTTTATATTCTTTATATGGATGGCGATTCCATCTTAGTGTGACTGGACCAAGGCCTTGGCCGGTCCAGGAACATAGTCCTTGGCCTTTGGCCGGACTGGTTTTGGTCGGATTATGTATGCTCCGGTGGGATTCATTGAATTCCAACCATGGATTCCTCTTAGTGTGGATTTATCATGAATTATCATGGATTTTAATAGGTTTTACCTAATTGATTTGAGGGTGGTCAGTTATGGCCGTTCTGGCTGATTGTCGCCGAGATCAATAGGATCGAGGCCAGTTCCGTAGATTATGATCATGGATTCTTCTTAGTTATGATTTATTAGGAATTTTCATGAATTTTAATTAGTTTTGGGGGATTTATTTGAGTATGTCAGATTTGGGAACCAGCAATGGTCGATTGTGGTTTGGTGTGGACAAAGGGATTGGACCACATTGGATCAGTCAGGCCGTGTGTTGAGTAGTGGTCCAGTACGTCCTGGGGGATGTCCTGAGTGTGGACGTGTGCCTTGTGAACTGAATGGATAGGTTATTGACCATAGAATAGGAGAACCGAACCATGCAATGTAGACTTGATATGTTAGGGTATCGGATTGTACTTATACATATGTCTTGTGGTGGTGTTGCTTTCAGGATCAGACCAGGACCGTGGCAAGGCCAAGGAACCATGAAGACCTGAGCCGTGGATGGATGTGTGGGTTGTGGAATAGTATAGTTAGTATGAATACATGAACTTAGGATAGCCTATTGTGCAACTGAATCTATGTATTGGATCACATGTTTGATATTAATAAAGATACAATTTCTCTTATCTGAATAGACTTAGGTATCGAAATGTCTGAACCTCATATGATTGAAAATGACTTAAAGAAATATTGGACCTTAAAAGTGATCAAAAAAATGACATGACTAGATAGGTAAGGCCGCGGGTCCTAGTTGGGTCCTTTGGACAAGGATCGGGTCTTACAAGTTGGTATCAGAGCGGAGTTGGTTCTAGGATTGTTTTGGGTTATGGGAAATCACCACACATCCGTCTGGGTCTCATGGTAAGGTCTGATTGAATGTGTGTTAGCCTTAGTGATTGTGTGTTTTGTTTATATAAATGTTGATGGGACTAACATTGAGTGTTGATTTGAACCCAAGGGTACAAGGAAGTCTAAAACTTCTCGGAAGGGTAAGGAAGCAGCTGGTGGGTCCGGACAAGTTGAAGCGGATGGGACTAACCCAACCGTGTTGTTGCCTATTGAAACGGATGAGGCTAATGTGGGGGGCGGACTGCCATATGCTTAGCTTGATCCGACCGAGTTTTGTGTGGATGGAGCTGGAACTCAGCTGGAACAGGAGCTGGGGACAGCTGATGGAGCTGATGAATGGCAGCAAAGGGAGCTGGAGGATGATGGTGAGTCCTCATATGATGGTCGCCAGGATGGGCGTGGAGAGGCTGCGGCCAATGTGACAGATGGGTTAGACAACCCAGCTACTGAGCCATCCATGAAGGATGTGCTGGAGGCTATGAAAGCTATGGGCAACCAGATGATAGCTCTGACCCAAGTGTTCACACCACTGGTGAACTCGTCTGTGGGTCAAACTGGAACCATTCCCACAGTTGTTCCCTTAGCTGGTGGGAGTGTGGAACATGTGGCCAAGGTGGTTGAGATTGATCCACCACCTAGGGCGGATAGGAGAATGGATTATCTGAAGCTACTGGAGCACATAGCTAAGATGGTCACCAAACACTTTGCTGGAAGTGTTGACCCATTGGAGGCTGATGAATGGAGGAGCAGGCTGGTCCGCAACTTCAACTCAACCCATTGCTCAGAGGATTATCAGAAGGACATAGCGGTTCACTTCTTGGAGGGTGATGCTCATAACTGGTGGTTGGCACTGGACAAGCGTACCAATGGCACCATTGAACGCTTCTCTGACTTTGTGGTTGAGTTCAACCACAAGTACTTCCCGGCTGAAGATTGGGATCATTTGGAGGCTAAGTTCTTGGACCTGGTCCAGGGACGTAGGACGGTTAGAGAATATGAGGAGGAGTTCAACCGACTCAGGCGCTATGTGGGTAAGGAACTGGAGGATGAGTCAGTTCAGGTACGTCGGTTCATAAGAGGCCTTAGGGTCGAGCTCCGAACCTACTGCTCTGTCCGCACCTTCCACACTGTGTCCGAGGTTGTTGAGAGGATGGCCATGTTGGAGACCAACCTAGCTGAAGAAGCTAAACTGAAGATCCGGAGCCACACGACTGCCACTGGTGGTAATAGTGACTGTAAGAGGAAGAGGGACCAGGCTGAGGAAGGTAAATCTCCAAGTGGTAGGTCTTCGTGCCTCAAGTGTGGTAGACACCATGGAGGTGAATGCTGGAGAGCAATGTGAGCTTATCTCCGGTGTGGCAAGATGGACCACTAATCTTGTGACTGTTCCAGGCAGGAACAAGGAGCTTGTGGTGACACCAGGACTTGCCACTACTGTGGTAGGAAAGGACATCTACGCAAGGACTGTCCTAAGTTGTCATCCGGACCTAGCAAGAGACGAGGAGAGGCTAGCCAGCCTGATCAGAACCGTGGACAGACCTCAGCACCCCGTGTCTATGAGATGTCAAAAGATGAGGACAAGGCTGGACCATTCCAAGCGATCACTGGTAATTATCTGATCTTGTTCTTTTCAATTCAGTAGAATTGCATGGTATGGAACTTAGAATGGCTAGGTACTTAGATTGGGTCATGTGTAGGGACCCTAAGTATTGGTGGTGTGGAAACACACGTACTTTTCGATACTGGAGCTACAAATAGCTTTGTGAGTCCAGGGATGCTCGGAAAGGGGTTGTTCCAGTTGGAAAAAGGGGATTGTCCTGGAGTAGTGAACGCGGCCGGAGGGAAAGTTATGAGTTCATTAGGGGTGATTCCGGACGTCCCAGTGGTTATCCAAGACAGGATCATGCCTGTGGATCTTGTGGTAGTCCACCTAAAGAATCACGAGGTGATATTAGGTATGGACTGGCTTGGAAAGAATCGGGCCACTCTTGACTGTCACCGGGGGCGCGTGCAGTTTGAGAGTGGGTGTGGATCCCTGATCAGGTTCCAAGGTATACGTCCGGCCTCTGGATGCTTGGTGGTGTCAGCAATCCATGTTGAGAGGATGCTGGGGAAGGGTTGTGAGGCTTATCTGGCCATAATCGCCACTAAGGAGGTCGTAGGGGGTGGTGACCCGGAGGGAATACCGCTTGTCCGCGAGTTCCATGATTTGTTTAGGTCCCTACAGGGCATTTTCCCTGATAGATCAGACCCATTCATAATAGAACTGGTACCATGGACGTCCCCATTATCCAAAAGTCCCTACAGAATGGCTCCTGCCGAGATGGCCGAGCTTAAGAAGCAACTTGAGGAGTTGCTGGACAAAGGTTTTATAAGACCTAGTGTGTCACCTTGGGGAGCAACAGTTATTTTTGTGAAAAAAAAATATGGTAGCTTCAGGTTATGCATTGACTATCGAGGGTTGAACCGGGTCACTGTGAAGAACAAGTACCCATTACCTCGGATAGATGAGTTGTTGGATCAGATCAAGGGTGCAAAGTGGTTCTCTAATATTGATTTGGCTTCAGGGTATCATCAGATCCCTATTGAACCAAATGACATTAGAAAGACAGCATTCTGAACTAGGTACGGCCATTATGAGTTTGTGGTCATGCCTTTCGGATTAATCAATTCACCCGCAGCCTTCATGAAGATGATGAATGGCATCTTCCATGACTTCTTGGATGAATTTGTAATCATCTTCATAGATGACATATTAGTATATTCCAAGGGCAAGGAAGACCATGAAAGGCATCTAAGGGCTGTGCTGGGACGGTTTAGGGAACAACAGCTCTTTGCCAAGTTGAGCAAGTGCAGTTTTTGGCAAAGGAGTGTTGGATTCCTTGGACACAATGTGTCAGACCAGGGAGTCTCAGTTGACCTGAGAAGATTAAGGCCATACAAGGATGGCCACGACCTAAGAATGCAACAGAGGTCAGGAGTTTCTTAGGTCTGGCCGGATATTACATGAAGTTTGTCAAGGGGTTTGCCAGCTTGGCTCAACCAATGACACAACTAACTGGTAAGGATGTGAAGTTTGTATGGTCTGAGGAGTGTGAGAAGTGTTTCTCTGCTTTGAAGGATATGTTGACAGGTGCACTTATCCTAGTGCTGCCAGAGGCTGACCAACCATATGTGGTATACACGGATGCATTCATCACTGGATTGGGGTGTGTATTGACCCAACACGGTAAGGTCATTGCCTATGCCCCTTGGCAATTTAGGAAGCATGAAGGGAACTACCCAACCCACGACCTGGAAATGGCCGCAGTGGTGTTTGCCCTCAAGATATGGCGATCATACTTGTATGGAGCCAAGGCTCAGATCTTAACCGAACACAAGAGTCTCAAGTATATATTCACTCAACCTGAGTTGAATTTGAGACAAAGAAGGTGGATGGAATTTGTGGCCGATTATGATCTTGAGATTGCTTACCATCCCGGTAAAGCAAACTTGCTGGCCGATGCCTTGAGCCGTAGAAGGGCTGAGATCTCAGCTGAAAGGGAGGCAGAGGTGCTGGAAGGGATGGTCCGGACATTGCACCTGAACAGATTGACCAGCGAGGACGAGCCATTGGGTTTGGAGGCAGTGAACCAGGCTGATCTTCTTTCCATGATTAAGCAAGCACAAGGCTTGGATGAGAACCTTCAAAAGGTTGCTCTGATTGATAAGACGGAAAGCCAGGTTGCACAAGATGGAACAATCTTGGTCCATGGGAGGATCAGTGTTCCAAATGTAAGGGGACTTAAGGAGGAGATTATGGGCCAGTCTCATAAGTCTAAGTTCTCTGTGCATCATGGACTGAACAAGATGTACAAGGACATCAAGAGGTTTTACCATTGGGTCCGTATGAAGACTGGTGTGGCCGAATGGGTGGCTAAGTGTCCTACTTGCCAACTGGTCAAGGCAGAGCATCAAGTACCCAGTGGGTTACTTCAGAATCTACCTATTCCAGAATGGAAGTGGGATCATATCACCATGGATTTTGTGTCTGGTTTTCCCATGACCAGGAACAGGAAAGATTCAGTATGGGTAGTGGTGGACCGTTTAACCAAGTCAGCCCATTTCATACCAATCAAGAAGACTGATGGTGTGGAGCCTTTGGTACGGATCTACATGGATGAGATAGTACGCCTACATGGAGTGTCGGCCAGTATTGTTTCAGATAGACATCCTCGGTTGGTTTCTTACTTCTGGAAGGCTTTCCAAAAGGCCTTGGGAACAAGAGTGAACATGAGTACATCTTATCATCCACAAACGGATGGTCAGTCGGAGAGAACCATCCAGACATTGGAGGACATGCTGAGGGCATGTGTCTTGGACTGGGGAGATTCTTGGGAGAGACATCTGCCTTTGGTGGAGTTTGCTTACAACAACAGCTATCACACTAGCATTGGGATGTCACCGTAAGAGGCTTTGTATGGGCGACCTTGCAGGACACCATTATGCTGGACCCAAGTGGGGGAGCGCAGCATGATAGGGCCTGATATTGTGGAGGAGACCACGGAGAAGATCAAGTTTTTAAAGGACAAGATAAAGGAAGCACCGGACTGCCACAAGTCCTATGCAGATAGAAGATGGAAGCATGTGGAGTTTGAGATAGGCGACATGGTCTACTTAAAGATGATTACCTTTAAGAGCTGGAAGAGGGTGTCTGTCCGAAGGAAGTTGGATCCAAGATACTTGGGTCCATTCCGGATCATAGAGAGGGTTGGTGCGGTGGCTTACAAGCTGAACCTACCAACAGAGATGGATGCATTTCACAATGTGTTCCATGTATCTCAGTTGAGGAAATGTCTTTCAGATCAAGACATAGTTATCCCTGAGATTCAATCTGATCTAGGAACGAACCTCACTTTGGAGACAAGGGCGGTTCGAAATGTGGATAGGATGGAAAAAGCTATGAGAAGGAAGACCAAACAGATGGTCAAAGTTGTTTGGGATTGCAATGGACAAGAACAAGTTACTTGGGAGACAGAAGCAAGGATGAAAGCTGACTTTCGAGAATGGTATGATGAATCCGAAATCGGTAACCCTAGATCGGGGATCGATTTGGATGGTGGGTTTATCAAAGAGACGATTTAGAGAACAAATCAAGGAGTTTATTGATAAAAAATCGGGATGTTTGATGAAGAACAAGGTAAGAACAAAGAGAGAGTAATGAAAACCCTAGTTCTAGGCTTGCCCTTGAAGTATCTGTGTTTTTCTGTGTGCCTTCATCCCGACCTCCATCTTTATATATTCTCCCTATTATTGTCAAAGTCGGTTTGATGGGCTTCATGGGCGGACTTCCTTACTGATATTGGGCCGAGTTCATGCCTAAATGGGGCTATGTGGGTAGATTTAATATATCCCCAACAACAAGTCCCCCCCAGTTCATCGAACATACTACTGTTTATTCGGTGAAGTTCTTTAACTGGGTGAATTTAAGGCGTGATCTCGGTCATCCGTGTTCTCGGTAGATTTGTAGTAGTGGGCTGTCTCTGACTTCCTTTCGTTTGAGCATCAATCTCGTTTTCGGTCACCAATCTGTATTTAATATTATTATTTCTCGAGCCCACGCCTCCCACTTCGTGTAGCTCAAAGTAGGTAATACTCTCGAGATTCGGATATAGTGGGACACATGTCACAATCTATAGGGTTCTAGACCTAATCATGACAACTGCTCGTCTTCCGCGCCGAGATATCTATAAAAGTTCCCCTTAATGCTTGTTTCCGCATCCTCCTGCTGCTTATCTTCGAAAGGTACTTCTCAGATTTCTTGGCCTTCTCTCTTCTTTCTCTCTCTAAATACTTGTATTCCGGTGACAATGTCTTCTCCGATCCGCCGGTGTTCCCAGAAAGGTAAAGCGATCGCCGCCGACTCTGACTTGGAGAGCACTGGTTCTCCGTTTATACGGAGGCCGAGAGTGGTAACTCTTGGGGGAATGGGGTACCCAGGATCGTGTTATACTGTGTTTTGGTGTCAATGATGGAGAATTTAACGAGTTTACTTATTCCTCCGGCAAAGACGTTAAGGAGGATGGTTCCCAATAAGTGTGTCGACGAGCCGTTGAAACCGGTAAGGTCTCTCTACGATGGCTTGATCTCCTTGAGATCCACCATCATTTTTTCCAAGGTCTACCGGAAGATAAGGTCAACCGAGCTTCCAGTGTCGATGAGTACCCTCGTGACCTCGCAAGTGCCGATTTGCAATTCGACTAGCAACAGATCGTTGTGTGGCTGATCTATGTCGGTGAGGTCCCCTACAAAAAATGTTATAGATGTTTCTCCTTCATACTTCGTCGGCCATCGTCAGGCGGTTATGGCTCTGCGTTGGTACTCTTTTATTGATTTTACCGAACCGTTGCACAGGAGTGATCCACCGCGAATTACGTTAATTCGGCGAAAAATGCTGGGACGCTTGTCAGATAGTGTCTCCCGCAGGTCAGGTGTTGCGGTACTCTTCTAGCGGGTAAGTTTATTTCGGAGAAAATCTCGTAGATCGATTGCGGAACAAGCGTGCTGCAAATGATCTCGGAGGTCGCAGCTGTCTTTGACCTCTGATGGTTCTGATTTTTTGTTCCGAAGGAGAACATCTCGCAAGTCGGTTGTAGAACGTTTGCGTTGAAGATGATCTCGTAGGTCCTGGTTGTTTTCGATCTCTGAAGGCTCCGATTTTTTACTCTGAAGGAGAACATCGTGCAAGTCGGTTGTAGAGCGCTTACGCTGAAGATGATCTCGAAGATCCGGGTTGTCTTCGTTTCAGTGAAAAAAGAAGTTGAGGGGGACGCTGAGATAAGGTTAATCCGCTGAGCTACCTGCGGTCTTTCATCTTCCGTGTCGGTATCGTCACGGTGTCGGGGTGGAGCAGGTGCGTCCTGATCGTCGGGGTGGACTGCTTGGTTAGATTCTTGTTTCTTGGCGTTAGCTTGTCGGTTCTTTGTCCAGCTCCCTTTCTTTCTATTTTGTTTTGACTTCGGTGGGTCAGGTGTGACGGCACCACTTTTGAATGCCGAGAATAGGGCTTCTGCAAGTTGCTTGCATTCCTTAGTGTCGTGGCCTTTGGCTTTGTGGTAAGTGCAGAACTTAGTTTCATCATATGTTAGGGGCTTCCCGTCCAGAGTTCTGTCCCATGGTCGCTCGGTTGTCGGTGTGGAGGGGGGTGCATCGGGTTCCTCAGTTGCCGAGAAGACTTTTCCTTTCTTCTCGTTAGGTTAATGCTGACGAGGTTCCTGGTAGGTAGTCATCGCTTTTGGTGTCAACTGAGCCTTCAACGCGTTTTGCTTTGTGGTGTAAGCCGCGTTATCTTCCTCCATTCGGAAGAAGCGTTTTGCCCTATGGAGCGCGTCTTCTAGGGTGATCGTACTATCTGTGTAAAGGTCAGATCGGAAGTACGACCTAATCCATAATGCGTTACGTAAAGCCTCTACTGCGGTTTTATCCGGAACGTCGACTTTGGAGACGAGGTTCTTGAATCATTCCATGAAGTCGTGAAGGGATTCTTTCTGTCTTTGAAAATTTTTCCACAAGTCGGTCGCTGAGGCCCCTTGGCGAATATACATGGAATAATGCTTGAGGAACTCGGTAGAAAGTTCCTTAAAGGTGTTGATGGAGTCTGCCGTTAGCCGAGAGAACCAGGTGAGGCCCGGTCCTGCTAAACTTCCAACGAAGAGTTGACAGTAACCGGCATCTCGTTCTTCTGTGGAGAAATAGGCTCGACCCATAGCAATGTTAAAGCTGGTCATATGGTCATTGGGGTCAGAGTCTCCGCGGAAAGACGGTATCCGTAGTTTGTCTTGATGTCGTACTCGGACGTCGGTGATCTTCTTGGGGAACGGAGTTTTTTGAGTTGCTTCCAAGACTCGATCGATTTCTGGTGCAAAACTCGTGGCTTGATGGATTTTAGATGACATGTCTTTAATCGTTCCTTGAAGACGTAGAAGTTCTTCGTTGGTTGCTTGATCGGCTGCTTGATCCCGCATCGTGGTTTGGAACAAACGTCGTTGGGCAGTATCCGGATCTTGGTCGTCTGTTTGTGCAGGAGGTAGACAAGCGGCCGCGATTGCCTCGAGACGTTCTTGAGTCGCCTTATTAGCGGCATCTTGCTGATCGAGTCTTTGAACGACGGCGGCGAGAGAGGCCAAGACGGTATTTAGGTCGACTGGCTGTTGACCTACTTGGTTCGTTGGAGATCCTGTCATCGTCCTGGTTGATTTTCTTGATTGTTACTCTTTGAATTTCCCCACAGACGGCGCCAATTGTTGAATCCGAAATCGGTAACCCTAGATCGGTGATCGATTTCGAAGGGGGGTTTATCAAAGAGACGATTTAGAGAACAAATCAAGGAGTTTATTAATGAAAAATCGGGATGTTTGATGAAGAACAAGGTAAGAACAAAGAAATAGTAATGAAAACCCTAGTTCTAGGCTTGCCCTTGAAGTATCTGTGTTTTTCTGTGTGCCTTCATCTCGACCTCCTTGTTTATATATGCTCCCTATTATTGTCAAAGTCGGTTTGACGGGCTTCATGGGCCGACTTCCTTACTGATATTGGGCCGAGTTCATGCCTAAATGGGCCTATGTGGGAAAATGTAATCTATCCCCAACAGTTTTCAATGTAGACAAGTCTAGGGTCAGATTCTAGGACGAATCCATCTCAAGTGGGGGAGACTTGTCATGTCCCTGATTCTAGATAAGGCCTTCGAGCACAGCCATGGTGCGAGGAGACGCACCAGTCAGGTCACATGACCTAAGGACAAGCGTATCATGGCTGGGATGGATGGTTAAGTGCATCAGTAGGCTGAGACTTAACCAAAATCGAATGAAGACAAGGAAAGAAGAGTTGGCTGAGTTCTAAGGCAGTCGGACAAGGCATGGGAGTAGATCGGCCAGCTAGATCAATCTCGGGACAGTTCGGTACAGCTCACACTAGCCTAGGTCAGCTCCAGTAGCTGGACCACCAGATCATTTAGCTGGGGCAGCTAGCAACCAGCTCACTTCAGCCGGGTGAAGGGTTCAGGTCATGGTCGAGGGGCTCGGGTCATGGGTGGTTATGGTGCTGGTCTTGTTGGCCAAGGGGGTCCGACCAGTTTGGAGTCTTGTACAAGTAGGCAGGACAGTGGACAGGACCATGTGGCTTTCATTCTAACAGGATAAGGGAGAGAGAGACGGTTGGAGGCATTTAGGACAAAGGGGTGCGAATGGTGCAAGTTGCACCCATTCGGCAGCAAGTCATGCCTGTTCGCCCAGGAGGTTTAGGAACGATTCTTGCCTTTAAATACAGACCCTAGGGGTCCAGAATTCACACAATTTTCCCTACGGAAATCTCTGTCCAAATCATGATAGAGAGAAAGAAAGAGAGAGAGAGAGAGAGAGAGAGAGAGAGAGAGAGAGAGAGAGAGAGAGAGAGAGAGAGAGAGAGAGAGAGAGAGAGAGATCAAGGCTTGGCTGTGTGTGTTGGTGATTGATTTCCGGTCAGGAGTTTGCTTGTGTGGTGTGGAGATCGATTGAGGATGGGTACTAGAGGCAAGGATAAGGACTTGGAGAAGGGCTTGAGCACTCCAGAGCGCANTAAAAAAAAAAAAAAAGAGAGAGAGAAAGAGAGAGAGAGAGAGAGAGAGAGAGAGAGAGAGAGAGAGAGAGAGAGAGAGAGAGAGAGAGAGAGAGAGAGAGATCAAGGCTTGGCTGTGTGTGTTGGTGATTGATTTCCGGTCAGGAGTTTGCTTGTGTGGTGTGGAGATCGATTGAGGATGGGTACTAGAGGCAAGGATAAGGACTTGGAGAAGGGCTTGAGCTCTCAAGAGCGTACGTCCAAGGTGAGTGGTATGGACCAAACCATCCTGCCATGGCTGCGGTGTGATGCCGTGTTGACTGTGGTCGGTTTGGTGAATCCAGACCCATTTCTTCCCATCCCCTTACTGATTAAATTTTCTTCATCTATATTATTTATGTGGTTGGCGTTTCAATCTCAGTGTGACTGGACCAAGGCCTTGGCCGGTCCAGGAACATAGTCCTTGGCCTTTGGCCGGACTGGTCTTGGTCGGATTCTATACGCTCCGGTGGGATTCATTGAATTCCGACCATGTGTTCCTCTTAGTGGGGATTTATCATGAATTATCGTGGAATGTATTAGGTTTTACCTAATTGATTTGAGTATGGTAATTTATGGCCGGTTTGGCTGATTGTGGCCAAGATCAATAAGATTGAGGCCGGTTATGTAGATTCTGATTATGGATTCTTCTTAGTTGGGATTTATTAGGAAGTTTAATGAACTTTAATTAGTTTTGGGGGATTTATTTGGGTTGATCAGATTTGGGAATCAGCCATGGTCGATTGTGGTTTGGTGTGGACAAAGAGTTGGACCACATTGGATCAGTCAGGCCGTGTGTTGACTAGGTGTCCAGGATATCCTGGGTGGTGTCCTGAGTGTGGCCGTGGGCCTTGTGAACTGAATGGATAGGTTATGGACCATAGAATAGGAGAATAGAACCATGCAATGTAGACATAACTGTTAGGGTATCGGATTGTACTTATACATGTGTCTTGTGATGATGATGCTTTCAGGACCAGACCAGGACCGTGGCAAGGACAAGGAACCATGAAGACCTGAGCCGTGGATGGATGTGTGGGTTGTGGGATAGTATAGTTAGTATGAACACATGAACTTATGATAGCCTATTGTGCAACTGAATCTATGTATTGGATCACATGTTTTATATTAATAAAGATACAATTTCTCTTATTTGAATAGACTTAGGAAACAAAAGGTTGGAACCTCATATGATTGAAAAAGACTTAGAGAAATATTGGACCTTAAAAGTGAACAAAAATTACATGATTAGATAGGTAAGTCCGCGGGTCCTAGTTGGGTCCTTTGGACCAGGATCGGGTCTTACAATATCAGCCTATCAGTACGTATGGGTGATTTTTAATGGACTGATGGACCAGTCTGGACAGTCTTTGGTCCTTCCAGGCAGTTCGGATGGCTGATCCTATCAGCCTATCAGTATGTATGGGTCATTTTTTATGTCATGATGGGACCAGTCTGGACAGTGCATCGTCCGTTAAGTTAAATCCTTCCATACACTACGTATAAGGCTGTTCATATCAGCCTATCAGTATGTATGGGTCGATCTTTCATGGCCTGATGGACCAGTATGGACAGTCCTTGGTCCTTCCAGGCAGTATGGATGACTGATCGTATCAGCCAATCAGTACGTATGGGTCATTTTTCATGTACTGATGGGACCAGTCCAGATAGAAAATGGTCCATTGATTTAAATCCTCCCATTCAGTACGGTTAAGGCTGATCATATCAGCGTATCATACTGTATGGGTCAATTTTTCTTGGCCTGATGGACCAGTCTGGACAGTCCTTGGTCCTCCCAGGCAGTACGGATGGCTGATCATATCAGCCTATCAGTACGTATGGGTTGTAGCGTCCCCAAACCTAGATAAAGGCATTTGGATCGGCCATGGAACAAGGAGACGCACCAGTCAGGTCATGTGACCTAAATACATGTGTATCATGGCTGAGTATAAGGGTTAAGGGCATCAGGATTGTAAGACCCGATCCTGGTCCAAAGGACTCAACTAGGACCCGCAGGCTTACTTTGCTTAATTATGTAATTTTTGTTCTTTGTAAAGGTTCCATAGTCATCTAAGTCCATTTTTCAATCATATGAGGTTCAAGGGTGCCGAATCCTAAGTCTATTCATATAAGAGAAAGTGTATCTTTATTGATATAAAAACTTGTGATCCAATACATAGGTTCATTGCACAATAGGCTATTATAAGTTCAATTGTTTATACTAACTAAACTGTCCCACAACCCACACATCCATCCACGGCTCAGGTCTTCATGGTTCTTTGGCCTTGCCACGGTCCTGGTCTGATCCTGTGAACACACCACCATAAGACATATGTATGAGTACAATCCGATAACCTAACATATCAATTCTACTTGCATGGTTCGGTCCTTAATTTATCTACTCTATAATCTATCTTCCTTAATTCACAAGGCATGCGGCCTCATCCAGGACGATCCTTAGGACGCCCTGGACCATCGCCCCTCACACGGCCTGACTGATTCCATGCGGA
>MU105947.1:123901-144824 GCA_012274485.2 Sinapis alba | reverse complement strand
CGGATGGCTGATCCTATCAGCCTATCAGTATGTATGGGTCATTTTTTATGTCATGATGGGACCAGTCTGGACAGTGCATCGTCCGTTAAGTTAAATCCTTCCATACACTACGTATAAGGCTGTTCATATCAGCCTATCAGTATGTATGGGTCGATCTTTCATGGCCTGATGGACCAGTATGGACAGTCCTTGGTCCTTCCAGGCAGTATGGATGACTGATCGTATCAGCCAATCAGTACGTATGGGTCATTTTTCATGTACTGATGGGACCAGTCCAGATAGAAAATGGTCCATTGATTTAAATCCTCCCATTCAGTACGGTTAAGGCTGATCATATCAGCGTATCATACTGTATGGGTCAATTTTTCTTGGCCTGATGGACCAGTCTGGACAGTCCTTGGTCCTCCCAGGCAGTACGGATGGCTGATCATATCAGCCTATCAGTACGTATGGGTTGTAGCGTCCCCAAACCTAGATAAAGGCATTTGGATCGGCCATGGAACAAGGAGACGCACCAGTCAGGTCATGTGACCTAAATACATGCGTATCATGGCTGAGTATAAGGGTTAAGGGCATCAGGATGCTGAGACATAACCAGGGAAGGTTGAAGACAAGTAAATAGGAGCTGGACAATGCAGGGAAGAAGCTCAGGTCCAGCTTGGTGCAGCTCAGTGAAGCTCACACTAGCTTGGGTCAGATCCAGTAGCTGGACTACTAGCTCACTCAGCTGGGACAGCTAGCAACCAGCTGATCTTAGCTGAGTGGAGTGATGGATTCCATGTCAGGTGGCTTGGGTCTTGGGCGGTTACCAGGCCGTGGGTCAAGGAGGGGCTGATGGGTTTTGGGGCTTGGGCAAGGAGGCCAAGCTCGTGCGCAAGAGGAGTGGGATTGACATCGATCATCCCAAGGGAGGAATTGGCAGTTATGGGCGGTTGGTGTGAAGGGATGGGAAGAAACAGGTTGTACCTGTTCGGCCAGAAGGTGGGCCTGTTCGCCTTGGCAGTTGTCCGACCATTCTCCCTAAAAATATAGGCCCGTGGGGTCAAGATTTTCCACATTTTTTCTAAGGAAAAGCTCTGCCCAAATCGTGTGAGAGAGAAAGAAAGAAAGAAAGAAGAAGAAGATCGACCAAACCCTGTGTGAAGTGGAGATCGATTGATGATGGTTACCAGAGGCAAGGACAAGGACTTGAAGAAGGGTTTGAACCATCCTGCCATGGCCGCGGTGGGATTCCGTGTGGGCTGTGGTCGGTTTAGTGAAGCCAGACCCACCTCTTCTCATTCCCTTACTGTTCAATCTCTATTCATCTATATTATGTATGTAATTGATGTTTCAGACTCGGTGTGACTGGACCAAGTCCTTGGCAGGTCCAGGAACATAGTCCTTGGTCTTTGGTCGGACTGATCATGGTCGGGTTCAGTATGATCATGGACGATCCATTGGATTCTTAGTTGGGATTTATCATGAATTGTCATGAGTTTTAATTAGTTTTTGGGAATTTATTTGAGTATGTCAGATTTGGGATTTAACCATGGTCGGATGTGATTAGTTCTGGTGGATGGGTTAGATCACATTAGATCAATCTGTCCGTGTCTTGACGGTGTGTTCCGGATGTCTTATGGGATGTCCTGAGTGTAGCCGTCTGGCTTGTGAACTGTCCGGTTTATTTAGGGAACATAGAATAGGTGAACGGAACCATGCAATGTTAGATATGAATGTTAGGGTATCGGATTGTACTTATACATTGTACTTATACATATGTCTTGTTAGGGTACATATATCAGTACGTATGGGTCGATTTTTCATGGTCTGATGGACCAGTCTGGACAGTCCTTGGTCCTTTCAGGCAGTATGGATGGCTGATCATATCAGCATATCAGTACGTATGAGCCATTTTTCATGTACTGATGGGACCAGTCCGGACAGTCCATGGTCCATTGAGTTAAATCCTTCTATTTAGTACGGATAAGGCTGATCATATCAGCCTATCAGTACTTATGGGTCGATTTTTCATGGCCTGATTGACCAGCCTGGACAGTCCTTGGTGGTTCCAGGAAGTACGGATGGCTGATCGTATCAGCCGATCAGTACGTATCGGTCATTTTTGAAGTACTGATGGGACCAGTCCGGACAGTCCATGGTCCATTGAGTTAAATCCTTCCATTCAGTACGGATAAGCCTGATCATTTCAGCCTATCAGTACGTGTGGGTCTATTTTTCATCGCCTGATGGACCATTCTGGACAGTCCTTGGTCCTTCCAGGCAGTACGGATGGCTGATCATATCAGCCTATCAGTACGGATGGCTGATCATATCAGCCTATCAGTACGTATGGGTCATTTTTTATGTATTGATGGGATCAGTCTGGACAGTCCATGGTCTGTTGAGTTATATCCTTCCATTCAGTACGGATAAGGCTGATCATATCAGCCTATCAGTACGTGTGGGTCAATTTTTCATGGCCTGATGGACCAGTCTGGACAGTCCTTGGTCCATCCAGGCAGTATGGATGGCTGATTGTATCAGCCTATCAGTACGTATGGGTCATTTTACATGTATTGATGGGACCAGTCTGGACATTCCATGGTCCGTTGAGTTATATCCTTCCATTCAGTACGGATAAGGCTGATCATATCAGCCTATCAGTACGTGTGGGTCCATTTTTCATGACCTTATTGACCAGTCTGGACAGTCCTTGGTCAATCCAGGCCTAACGGATGGCTGAACGTATAAGCCTATCAGTAAGTATGGGTCATTTTTCAAGTACTGTTGGGACCGGTCCGGACAGTCCATGGTCCGTTGAGTTAAATACTTTCATTCAGTATGGATAAGGCTGATCATATCAGCCTATCAGTACATATGGGTCGATTTTTCATGGCCTGATGGACCAGCCTAGACAGTAATTGGTCCTTCCAGGTAGTACGGATGGATGATGTTGTCAGCCTATCAGTATGTATGGGTCATTTTTCATATACTGATCAGACCAGTCCGGACAGTCCATGGTCCGTTGAGTTAAATACTTCCATTCAGTTCGGTTAAGGCTGATCATATCATCCTATCAATATGTATGGATCGATTTTTCATGGCCTGATGGACGAGTCTGGACAGTCCTTGGTCCTTCCAGACAGTACAAATGGCTGATTGTATCAGCCTATCAGTATGGACGTATTAGTCATTTTCATGTACTGATGGGACCAGCTCGGACAGTCCATGGTCTGTTAAGATAAATCCTTCCATACAGTACGGATAAGGCTGATCATATCAGCCAATCAGTACGTATGAGTCGATTTATCATGGCCTGATGGACCAGTCGGGACAGTCCTTGGTCCTTCCAGGCAGTACAGATGGCAGATCGTCTCAGCCTATCAGTACGTATGGGTCATTTTTCATGTACTGATGGGACCAGTCTGGACAGTCCATGGTCCGTTGAGTTAAATCTTTCCATTCAGTGCAGATAAGGCTGATCCTATTAGCATATCAGTACGTGTGGGTCTATTTTTCATGACCTTATGGACCAGTCTGGATAGTCCTTGGTCGATCCAGGTATTACAGATGGCTGATCGTATCATCCTTTCAGTACTTATGGGTCATTTTTCATGTACTGATGTGACCAGTCCAGACAGTCCATAGTCCATTGAGTTAAATCCTTCCATTCAGTACTGATTAGGCTGATCATATCAGTCTATCAGTACGGGTGGTCAATTTTTCATGGCCTGTTGAACCTGTCTAGATAGTCCTTGGTCCTTCTAGGCAGTACGGATGGTTGACTGTATCAGCTTATCAGTACGTACGTATGGGTCGTTTTTCATGTACTGATGGGACCAGTCTGGACAGTCCATGGTCCGTTGAGTTATATCCTTCCATTCAGTACGGAAAAGGCTGATCATATCAGCCTATCAGTACGTGTGGGTTGATTTTTCATGGCCTGATGGACCAGTCTGGCAATCCTTGCTCCTTCAAGGCACTACGGATGGATGATTGTATCAGCCTATCAGTACGTATGGGTAATTTTTCATGTACTGATGGGACCAGTCTGGACAGTCCATGGTCCGTTGAGTTATATCCTTCAATTCAGTACGGATAAGGCTGATCATATTAGCATATCAGTACGTGTGGGTCGATTTTTCATGACCTGATAGACAAGTCTGGACAGTCCTTGGTCGATCCAGGCATTACGGATGGCTGATCGTATCATCCTATCAGTACGTATGGGTCATTTTTCATGTACTGATGTGACCAGTCCAGACAGTCCATAATCCATTGAGTTAAATCCTTCCATTCAGTACTGATTAGGCTGATCATATCAGTCTATCAGTACGAGTGGTCAATTTTTCATAGCCTGATGGACCAGTCAAGATAGTCCTTGGTCCTTTTAGGAAGTATGGATGGTTGATTGTATCAGCTTATCAGTACGTACGTATGGGTTATTTTTCATGTACTGATGGAACCAGTCTAGACAGTCCATGGTCCGTTGAGTTATATCCTTCCATTCAGTACGGATAAGGCTGATCATATCAGCCAATCAGTACGTGTGGGTTGATTTTTCATGGCCTGATGGACCAGATTGGACAGTCCTTGGTCCTTCCAGGCAGTACCGATGGCTGATCGTATCAGCCTATCAGCATGTATGGGTCATTTTTCATGTACTGATGGGACCAGTCTGTACAGTCCCTGGTAAGTTGAGTTATATCCTTCCATTCAGTACGGATAAGGCTGATCATATCAGCATATCAGTACGTGTGGGTCGATTTTGGATGACCTGATGGACCAGTCTGGACAGTCGATGGTCTGTTGGCTGATCGTATCAGCCTATCAATAACTATGGGACATATTTCGTGTATTGATGGGAGCAGTCCAGACAGTCGATGGTCTGTTGAGTAAAATCCTTTCATTCAGAACGGTTAAGGCTGATCATATCAGCCTATCATTACGTATGGGTCTATTTTCCTAGCCTGATGGACCAGTATGGACAGTCCTTGGTCCTTCCAGGCAGTACGGATGGCTAATCGTGTCAGACTATCAGTATGTATGGGTCTATTTTTGTACTAATGGGAGCAGTCCAGACAGTCCATGGTCCGTTGAGTTAAATCCATCCATTCGGTACGGTTAAGGCTGATCATATCAGCCTATCAGTACGTATGGGTCAATTTTTCATGGCCTGATGGACCAGTCTGGAAAGTCCTTGTTCCTTCCAGGCAGTACGGAAGGCTGATCGTATCAGCCTATCAGTACGTATGGGTCAGTTTTTCATGGCCTGATGGACCAGTCTGGACAGTCGTTGGTCCTTCTAGGCAGTACGGATGGCTGATAGTATCAGCCTATCAGTACGTATGGGTCGATTTTTCATGGCCTGATGGACCAGTCTGGACAGTCCTTCTTCCGAGTTAAATCCTTCCATTCAGTACTGATAAGGCTGATCATATCAGCCTATCAATACGTTTGGGTCAATTTTTCATGGCCTGATGGATCAGTCTGGACAGTCCTTGGTCCTTCAAAGCAGTACGGTTGTCTGATCGTATTAGCCTATCAGTACGTACAAGTCATTTTTCATGTACTGATCGGACAAGTCCGGACAGTCCGGACAGTCCATGGTCCGTTGAGTTAAATCCTTCCACTTAGTATGGATAAGGCTGATCATATCAGCCTATCAGTATTTATGGGTCGATTCTTCATGGCCTGATGGACCAGATTTGACAGTCATTGGTCCTTCCAGGTAGTCCGGATCGATGATCGTGTCAGCATATCAGTACGTATGGGTCATTTTTCATATACTGATAGGACCAGTCCGGACAGTCCATGGTCCAATTAGTTAAATCCTTCCATTCAGTATGGTTAAGGCTAATCATATCAGCCTATCAGTACGTATGGGTCGATTTTTCATGGCCTAATGGACGAGTCTGGACAGTCCTTGGTCCTTCCAGACAGTGCAGATAGCTAATTGTATCAGCCTATCAGTACATACGTATCGGTCATTTTTCATGTACTGATGGGACCAGTCCAGACAGTCCATGGTCCGTTGAGTTAAATCCTTCCATTCAGTACGGATAGGGCTGATCATATCAGCCTATCAGTATGTAAGGGTCAATTTTTCATGGCCTGATGGACGAGTTTGGACAGTCCTTGGTCCTTCCAGACAGTACGGATGGCAGATTGTATCAGCCTATTAGTACGTACGTATCAGTCATTTTTCATGTACTGATGGGACCAGTCCGAACAGTCCATGGTCCGTTGAGTTAAATCCTTCCATTCAGTATGGATAAGGCTTATCATATCAGCCTATCAGTACGTATGGGTCGATTTTTCATGGCCTGATGGACCAGTCTGGACAGTCCTTCTTCCGAGTTAAATCCTTCCATTCAGTACGGATAAGGCTGATCATATCAGCCTATCAGTACGTTTGGGTCAATTTTTCATGGCCTGATGGATCAGTCTGGACAGTCTTTGGTCCTTCCAAGCAGTACGGTTGTCTGATCGTATTAGCCTATCAGTACGTACAAGTCATTTTTAATGTACTGATCGGACAAGTCCGGACTGTCCGGACAGTCCATGGTCCGTTGAGTTAAATCCTTCCACTTAGTATGGATAAGGCTGATCATATCAGCCTATCAGTATTTATGGGTCGATTCTTCATGGCCTGATGGACCAGACTTGACAGTCATTGGTCCTTCCAGGTAGTCCGAATCGATGATCGTGTCAGCATATCAGTATGTATGGGTCATTTTTCATATACTGATAGGACCAGTCCGGACAGTCCATGGTCCAATTAGTTAAATCCTTCCATTCAGTATGGTTAAGGCTAATCATATCAGCCTATCAGTACGTATGGGTCGATTTTTCATGGCCTAATGGACGAGTCTGGACAGTCCTTGGTCCTTCCAGACAGTGCAGATAGCTAATTGTATCAGCCNCATTTTTCATATACTGATAGGACCAGTCCGGACAGTCCATGGTCCAATTAGTTAAATCCTTCCATTCAGTATGGTTAAGGCTAATCATATCAGCCTATCAGTACGTATGGGTCGATTTTTCATGGCCTAATGGACGAGTCTGGACAGTCCTTGGTCCTTCCAGACAGTGCAGATAGCTAATTGTATCAGCCTATCAGTACGTACGTATCGGTCATTTTTCATGTACTGATGGGACCAGTCCAGACAGTCCATGGTCCGTTGAGTTAAATCCTTCCATTCAGTACGGATAAGGCTGATCATATCAGCCTATCAGTATGTAAGGGTCAATTTTTCATGGCCTGATGGACGAGTTTGGACAGTCCTTGGTCCTTCCAGACAGTACGGATGGCAGATTGTATCAGCCTATTAATACGTACGTATCAGTCATTTTTCATGTACTGATGGGACCAGTCCGAACAGTCCATGGTCCGTTGAGTTAAATCCTTCCATTCAGTATGGATAAGGCTAATCATTTCAGCTTATAAGTACGTATGGGTCATTTTCATGTACGGATGGGAGCAGTCCGGACAGTCCATGGTCCGTTGAGTTAAATCCTTCCATCCAGTATGGATAGGGTTGATCATATCAGCCTATCAGTACGTATGGGTTGATTTTTCCATGGTTTGATGAACCAATCTGGACAGTCCTTGGTCCATCCATGCATTACAGATGGCTTATCTTCTCAGCTTATCAGTACGTATGGGTCATTTTTCATGTACTTATGGGACCAGTCCGGACAGTCCATGGTCCGTTGAGTTAAATCCTTCCATTCAGTACGGATAAGGGTGATCATATCAGCCTATCAAAACGTATGGGTCGATTTTTTATGGCCTGATGGACCAGTCTGGACAGTCCTTGGTCTTTCCAGGCAGTACAGATTGCTGATCTTATCAGCCTATCAGTACGTATGGGTCATCCTTTATGTTATGATGGGACCAGTCCGGACTGTCCATGGTCTGTTGAGTGAAATCCTTCCATTCAATACGGTTAAGGATGATCATATCATCCTATCAGTAGATGTGGGTCACTTTTTCAAGGCCTAATGGACCAGTCTGGACAGTCCTTGGTCCATCCAGGCAGTACGGATGGCTGATCGTATCAGCTTATCAGTAAGTATGGGTGATTTTTCAAGTACTGATGGGACCAGTCTGAACAGTCCATGGTCCGTTGAGTTAAATCCTTCCATTCAGTATGGATAAGGCTGATAATATCAGCCTATCTGTATGTATGGATCGATTTTTCATGGCCTGATGGACCAGCCTTGACAGTCATTGGCATTCCAGGTAGTACGGATGGATGATTGTGCCAGGCTATCAGTACGTATGGGTCATTTTTGAAATACTTATCGGACCAGTCCGGACAGTCCATGGTCCGTCGAGTTAAATCCTTCCATTCAGTTTGGTTAAGGCTGATCATATCAGCCTATCAGTACGTATGGGTCGATTTTTTTCATGGCCTGATGGACGAGTCTGGACAGTCCTTGGTCCTTTCATACAGTACGGATGGTTGATTGTATCAGCCTATCAGTACGTACATATCGGTCATTTTTCGTGTACTGATGGGACCAGTCTGGACAGTCCATGGTCCGTTTATTTAAATCCTTCCATTCAGTACGGATAAGGCTGATCATATCAGCATATCAGTACGTATGGGTTGATTTTTCATGGCCTTATGGACCAGTCTGGTCAGTCTTTGGTCCTTCCAGGCAATATGGATGGCTGATCGTATCAGCCTATCAGTACGTATGGGTCACTTTTTATGTACTGATGGGACCAGTCCAGACAGTCCACAGTCCGTTGAGCTAAATCCTTCCATTCACTAATGATAAGGCTGGTCATATCAGTCTATCAGTACAAGTGGTCAAGTTTTCATGACCTGATGGACCAGTCTAGATAATACTTAGTCCTTTTAGGCAGTACGGATGGTTGATTGTATCAGCTTATCAGTACGTACGTAACGTCATTTTTCATGTACTGATGGGACCAGTCTGGACAGTCCATGGTCTGTTGAGTTATATCCTTCCATTCAGTACGGATAAGGCTGATCATATCAGCCTATCAGTACGTGTGGGTCGATTTTTCATTACCTGATGGACCAGTCTGGACAGTCCTTGGTTAATCCAGGCATTACGGATGGCTGATCGTATCAGCTTATCAGTAAGTATGGGTCATTTTTCCTGTACTAACGGGAGCAGTCCATACAGTCCATGGTCTGTTGAGTTAAATCCTTCCATTCAGTAAGGTTAAGGCTGATCATATCAGCCTATCAGTACATATGGGTCGATTATTCATGGCCTGATGGACCAGTCTAGACAGTCATTGGTCCTTCCAGGCAGTACAGATGGCTGATCGTATCAGCCTATCAGTACGTATGGGTCATTTTTCATGTACTGATGGGACCAGTCCAGACAATCCATATTCCGTTTAATTAAATCATTCCATTCAATACTGATAAGGCTGATCATATCAGTCTATCAGTACGAGTGGTCAATTTTTCATGGCCTGATGGACCAATCTAGATAGTCCTTGGTCCTTCTAGGCAGTATGGATGGTTTGTTGTATCAGCTTATCAGTACATATGTATGGGTAATTTTTCATGTACTGATGGGGCCAGTCTGGACAGTCCATGGTCCGTTGAGTTATATCCTTCCATTCACTACGGTTAATGCTGATCATATCAGCCTATCAGTACGTATGGGTCGATTTTTCATGGCATGATGGACCAGTTTGGACAATCCTTGGTCTTTCCATGCAGTACATATGGCTGATCTTATCAGCCTATCAGTATGTATGGGTCATCCTTTATGTTATGATGAGACCAGTCCGGACAGTCCATGGTCTGTTGAGTGAAATCCTTCCATTCAGTACAGTTAAGGATGATCATATCAGCCTATCAGTAGATATGGGTCAATTTTTCAAGGCCTAATGGACCAGTCTCGACAGTCCTTGGTCCATCCAGGCAGTACGAATGGCTGATCGTATCATCCTATCAGTAAGTATGGGTGATTTTTCAAGTACTGATGGTACCAGTCTGAACAGTCCATGGTCCGTTGAGTTAAATCCTTCCATTCAGTATGGATAAGGCTGATCATATCAGCCTATCAGTACGTATGGGTCGATTATTCATGGCCTCATGGACCAGCCTTGACAGTCATTGGTCCTTCCAAGTAGTACGGATGGATGATCGTGTCAGCCTATCAGTACGTTTGGGTCATTTTTCATATACTGATTGGACCAGTCCGGACAGTCCATGGCCGTTTAGTTAAATCCTTCCATTCAGTTTGGTTAAGGCTGATCATATCAGCCTATCAGTATGTATGAGTCGATTTTTCATTCCCTGATGGATGTGTCTGCACAGTCCTTGGTCCTTCCAGACAGTACGGATGGCTGATTGTATCAGCCTATCAGTACGTACATATCGGTCATTTTTCATGTACTGATTGGACCAGTCCGAACAGTCCATGGTCCGTTGAGTTAAATCCTTCCATTCAGTATGGATAAGGCTGATCATATCAGCCTATCAGTACGTATGAGTCGATTTTTTCATGGCCTGATGGACAAGTCTGGACAGTCCTTGATCCTTCCAGGTAGTACAGATGGCTGATCGTGTCAACTTATCAATACGTATGGGTAATTTTTTGTGTACTGATGGGAGCAGTCCATACAGTCCATGGTCCGTTGAGTTAA
Source organism: Sinapis alba (assembly GCA_012274485.2). Lineage (NCBI taxonomy): Eukaryota > Viridiplantae > Streptophyta > Magnoliopsida > Brassicales > Brassicaceae > Sinapis > Sinapis alba. The sequence goes on along the minus strand of MU105947.1, from coordinate 134,191 downwards.
ATCCTTCTATTTAGTATGGATAAGGATGATCATATCAGCCTATCAGTACATATGGGTCAATTTTTCATAGGCCTGATGGACCAGTCTGGACAGTCCTTGGTCTTTCCAGGCAGTACGGAAGTTGATCGTATCAGCCTATCAGTATGTATGGGTCATTCTTTATGTTCTGATGGGACCAGTCTGGACAGTCCATGGTCCGTTGAGTTAAATCCTTCCATTCAATATGTATAAGGCTGATCATATCAGCCTATTAGTTTGTATGGGTCGATTTTTCATGCCATGATGGACCAGCCTTGACAGTCATTGGTCCTTCCAGGTAGTACGGATGGATGATCGTGTCAGCCTATCAGTACGTATGGATCATTTTTATATACTGATCGGACCAGTCTTGACAGTCCATGGTCCATTGAGTTAAATACTTCCATTCAGTTCGGTTAAGGCTGATCAAATCAGCCTATAATTATATGGGTCGATTTTTCATGGCCTGATGGACTAGTCTGGACAGTCCTTGTTCCATCAATGCAGTATGGATGGCTGATCGTATCAACCTTTCAGTACGTATGGATCATTTTTCATGTCTTTATGGGACCAGTCTTGACAGTCCATGGTCCGTTGAGTTAAATCATTCCATTCACTACGGTGAAGGATGATCATATCAGCCTATCAGTAGATATGGGTCGATTTTCCAAGGCCTAATGGACCAGTCTGGACAATCCTTGGTCCATCCAGGCAGTACAGATGGATGATCGTATCAGCCTATCAATAAGTATGGGTCATTTTTCAAGTACTGATGGGACCAGTCTGAACAGTCCATGGTTCGTTGAGTTAAATCCTTCCATTCAGTATGGATAAGGCTGATCCTATCAGCCTATCAGTACATATGGGTCGATTTTTCATGGCCTGATGGACCAGCCTTGACAGTAATTGGTCCTTCCAGGTAGTACGGATGTATGATCTTGTCAGCCTATCAGTACGTATGGGTCATTTTTCATATACTGATCGGACCAGTCCGGACAGTCCATTGTCTGTTGAGTTAAATACTTCCATTCAGTTTGGTTAAGGCTGATCATATCAGCCTATCAATATGTATGGGTCGATTTTTCATGGCCTGATGGACGAGTCTGGACAGTCCTTGGTCCTTCCAGACAGTACAGATGGCTAATTGTATCAGCCTATCAGTACGTATGTATCGGTCATTTTTCATGTACTGATGGGACCAGTCCGGACAGTCCATGGTCCGTTGAGTTAAATCCTTCCATACAGTATGGATAAGGCGGATCATATCAGCCTATCAGTACGTATGAGTCGATTTTTCATGGCCTGATGGACCAGTCTGGACAGTCCTTGGTCTTTCCAGGCAGTACGGATAGCTGATCTTATCAGCCTATCAGTACGTATGGGTCATCCTTTATGTTATGATGGGAATATTCCGGACAGTCCATGGTCTGTTGAGTGAAATCCTTCCATTCAGTACAGTTAAGGATGATCATATCAGCCTATCTGTAGATATGGGTCAATTTTCAAGGCCTAATGGACCAGTCTGGACAGTCCTTGGTCCATCCAGGCAGTACGGATGGCTGATCGTATCAGCCTATCAGTAAGTATGGGTGATTTTTCAAGTACTGATGGGAGCAGTCTTAACAGTCTATGGTCCGTTGAGTTAAATCCTTCCATTCAGTATGGATAAGGCTGATCATATCAGCCTATCAGTACGTATGGGTCAATTTTTCATGGCCTGATGGACCAGCCTTGACAGTCCTTGGTCCTTCCAGGTAGTACGGATGGATGATCGTGTCAGCCTATCAGTGCGTATGGGTCATTTTTCATATACTGATTGGACCAGTCCGGACAGTCCATGGTCCGTAGAGTTAAATCCTTCCATTCAGTTCGGTTAAGGCTGATCATATCAGCCTATCAGTATGTATGGGTCGATTTTTCATGCCTTGATGGACGTATCTAGACAGTCCTTGGTCCTTCCACACAGTACGGATGCCTGATTTTATCAGCCTATCTGTACGTACGTATCGGTCATTTTTCATGTACAGATTGGACCAGTCCGAACAGTCCATGGTCCTTTGAGTTAAATCCTTACATTCAGTACGGATAAGGCTGATCATATCAGCCTATCAGTACGTATGAGTCAATTTTTCATGGCCTGATGGACAAGTCTGGACAATCCTTGATACTTCCAGGCAGTACAAATGGCTGATCGTGTCAACTTATCAGTATGTATGGGTCATTTTTTGTGTACTGATGGGAGCAGTCCAGACAGTCCATGGTCCGTTGAGTTAAATCCTTCCATTAAGTATGGATAAAGCTGATCATATCAGCCTATCAGTACATATGGGTCGATTTTTCATGGCTTGATGGACCAGTCTGGACAGTCCTTGGTCTTTCCAGGCAGTACGGATGGCTGAACGTATCAGCCTATCAGTCCATATGGGTCATTCTTTATGTTCTGATGGGACCAGTCCGGACAGTCCATGGTCCGTTGAGTTAAATCCTTCCATCCAGTACGGATAAGGCTGATCATATCAGCCTATCAGTACATATGGGTCAATTTTTCATGGCCTGATTGACCAAACTAGACAGTCCTTGGTCCATCTAGGCATTACGGATGGCTGATCATCTCAGCTTATCAGTACGTATGGGTCATTTTTCATGTACTGATGGGACCAGTCTAGACAGTCCTTGGTCCGTTGAGTTAAATCTTTCCATTCCGTACGGATAAGGCTGATCATATTAGCCTATCAGTACGCACGGGTTGATTTTTCATAGGCCTGATAGACCAGTCTGGACAGTCCTTGGTCTTTCCAGGCAGTACGGATGGCTGATCGTATCAGCCTATCAGTATGTATGGGTCATTCTTTATGTTCTGATGGGACCAGTCCGAACAGTCCATGGTCCTTTGAGTTAAATTCTAACATTCAGTACGGATAAGGCTGATCATATCAGCCTATCAGTACGTATGAGTCGATTTTTCATGGCCTGATGGACAAGTCTGGACAATCCTTGATACTTCCAGGCAGTACAAATGGCTGATCGTGTCAACTTATCAGTATGTATGGGTCATTTTTTGTGTACTGATGGGAGCAGTCCAGACAGTCCATGGTTCGTTGAGTTAAATCCTTCCATTAAGTATGGATAAGGCTGATCATATCAGCCTATCAGTACATATGGGTCGATTTTTCATGGCTTGATGGACCAGTCTGGACAGTCCTTGGTCTTTCCAGGCAGTACGGATGGCTGAACGTATCAGCCTATCAGTCCGTATGGGTCATTCTTTATGTTCTGATGGGACCAGTCCGGACAGTCCATGGTCGATTGAGTTAAATCCTTCCATCCAGTACGGATAAGGCTGATCATATCAGCCTATCAGTACGTATGGGTCAATTTTTCATGGCCTGATTGACCAAACTAGACAGTCCTTGGTCCATCTAGGCATTACGGATGGCTGATCATCTCAGCTTATCAGTATGTATGGGTCATTTTTCATGTACTGATGGGACCAGTCTGGACAGTCCTTGGTCCGTTGAGTTAAATCTTTCCATTCCGTACGGATAAGGCTGATCATATTAGCCTATCAGTACGCACGGGTTGATTTTTCATAGGCCTGATGGACCAGTCTGGACAGTCCTTGGTCTTTCCAGGAAGTACGGATGGCTGATCGTATCAGCCTATCAGTATGTATGGGTCATTCTTTATGTTCTGATGGGACCAGTCCGGACAGTCCATGGTCCGTTGAGTTAAATCCTTCCATTCAGTACGGTTAAGGATGATCATATCAGCCTATCAGTAGATATGGGTCAATTTTTCAAGGCCTAATGGAACAATCTGGACAGTCCTAGGTCCATCCAGGTAGTACGGATGGCTGATCGTATCAGCCTATCAGTAAGTATGGGTCATTTTTCAAGTACTGATGGGACCAGTCCGAACAGGCCATGGTCCGTTGTGTTAAATCCTTCAATTCAGTATGGATAAGGTTGTACATATCAGCCTATTAGTACGTATGGGTCGATTTTTCATGGCCTGATGGACCAGCCATGACAGTAATTGGTCCTTCCAGGTAGTAAGGCTGGATGATCGTGTCAGCCTATCAGTACGTATGGGTCATTTTCATATACTGATTGGACCAGTCCGGACAGTCCATGGTCCGTTGAGTTAAATCCTTCCATTTAGTACGGGTAAGGATGATCATATCAGCCTATTAGTAGATATGGGTCGGTTTTTCATGGCCTAATGGACCAGTCCGGACAGTCCTTGGTCCATCCAGGCAGTACGGATGACTGATCGTATCAACCTATCAGTACGTATGGGTCATTTTTCAAGTATTTATGGGACCAGTCTAGAGAGTCCATGGTCCGGTGAGTTAAATCCTTCCATTCAGTACGGATAAGGCTGATCATATCAGCCTATCAGTACGTATGAGTCGATTTTTTCATGGCCTGATGGACAAGTCTGGACAGTCCTTGATCCTTCCAGGTAGTACAAATGGCTGATCGTGTAAACTTATCAATACGTATGGGTAATTTTTTGTGTACTGATGGGAGAAGTCCAGACAGTCCATGGTCCGTTGAGTTAAATCCTTCCATTTAGTATGGATAAGGATGATCATATCAGCCTATCAGTACATATGGGTCAATTTTTCATAGGCCTGATGGACCAGTCTGGACAGTCCTTGGTCTTTCCAGGCAGTACGGATGGTTGATCGTATCAGCCTATCAGTATGTATGGGTCATTCTTTATGTTCTGATGGGACCAGTCTGGACAGTCCATGGTCCGTTGAGTTAAATCCTTCCATTCAGTATGTATAAGGCTGATCATATTAGCCTATTAGTACGTATGGGTCGATTTTTCATGCCATGATGGACCAGCCGTGACAGTCATTGGTCCTTCCAGGTAGTACGGATGGATGATCGTGTCAGCCTATCAGTACGTATGGATCATTTTTATATACTGATTGGACCAGTCTTGACAGTCCATGGTCCATTGAGTTAAATACTTCCATTCAGTTCGGTTAAGGCTGATCATATCAGCCTATAATTATATGGGTTGATTTTTCATGGCCTGATGGACTAGTCTGGACAGTCCTTGTTCCATCAATGCAGTATGGATGGCTGATCGTATCAACCTTTCAGTACGTATGGATCATTTTTCATGTCTTTATGGGACCAGTCTTGACAGTACATGGTCCGTTGAGTTAAATCATTCCATTCACTACGGTTAAGGATGATCATATCAGCTTATCAGTAGATATGGGTCGATTTTCCAAGGCCTAATGGACCAGTCTGGACAATCCTTGGTCCATCCAGGCAGTACAGATGGATGATCGTATCAGCCTATCAATAAGTATGGGTCATTTTTCAAGTACTGATGGGACCAGTCTGAACAGTCCATGGTTCGTTGAGTTAAATCCTTCCATTCAGTATGGATAAGGCTGATCATATCAGCCTATCAGTACATATGGGTCGATTTTTCATGGCCTGATGGACCAGCCTTGACAGTAATTGGTCCTTCCAGGTAGTACGGATGGATGATCGTGTCAGCCTATCAGTACGTATGGGTCATTTTTCATATACTGATTGGACCAGTCCGGACAGTCCATGGTCCGTAGAGTTAAATCCTTCCATTCAGTTCGGTTAAGGCTGATCATATCAGCCTATCAGTACATATGGGTCGATTTTTCATGGCCTGATGGACCAGCCTTGACAGTAATTGGTCCTTCCAGGTAGTACGGATGTATGATCTTGTCAGCCTATCAGTACGTATGGGTCATTTTTCATATACTGAACGGACCAGTCCGGACAGTCCATTGTATGTTGAGTTAAATACTTCCATTCAGTTCGGTTAAGGCTGATCATATCAGCCTATCAATATGTATGGGTCGATTTTTCATGGCCTGATGGACGAGTATGGACAGTCCTTGGTCCTTCCAGACAGTACGGATGGCTGATTGTATCAGCCTATCAGTACGTATGTATCGATCACTTTTCATGTACTGATGGGACCACTCCGGACAGTCCATGGTTCGTTGAGTTAAATCCTTCCATACAGTACGGATAAGGCGGATCATATCAGCCTATCAGTACGTATGAGTCGATTTTTCATGGCCTGATGGACCAGTCTGGACAGTCCTTGGTCTTTTCAGGCAGTACGGATGGCTGATCTTATCAGCCTATCAGTACGTATGGGTCATCCTTTATGTTATGATGGGACCAGTCCGGACAGTCCATGGTCTGTTGAGTGAAATCCTTCCATTCAGTACAGTTAAGGATGATCATATCAGCCTATCAGTAGATATGGGTCAATTTTCCAGGCCTAATGGACCAGTCTGGACAGTCCTTGGTCCATCCAGGCAGTACGGATGGCTGATCGTATCAGCCTATCAGTAAGTATGGGTGATTTTTCAAGTACTGATGGGAGCAGTCTTAACAGTCTATGGTCCGTTGAGTTAAATCCTTCCATTCAGTATGGATAAGGCTGATCATATCAGCCTATCAGTACGTATGGGTTGATTTTTCATGGCCTGATGGACCAGCCTTGACAGTCCTTGGTCCTTCCAGGTAGTACGGATGGATGATCGTGTCAGCCTATCAGTACGTATGGGTCATTTTTCATATACTGATTGGACCAGTCCGGACAGTCCATGGTCCGTAGAGTTAAATCCTTCCATTCAGTTCGGTTAAGGCTGATCATATCAGCCTATCAGTATGTATGGGTCGATTTTTCATGCCTTGATGGACGTATCTAGACAGTCCTTGGTCCTTCCACACAGTACGGATGCCTGATTTTATCAGCCTATCTGTACGTACGTATCGGTCATTTTTCATGTACAGATTGGACCAGTCCGAACAGTCCATGGTCCTTTGAGTTAAATCCTTACATTCAGTACGGATAAGGCTGATCATATCAGCCTATCAGTACGTATGAGTCGATTTTTCATGGCCTGATGAACAAGTCTGGACAATCCTTGATACTTCCAGGCAGTACAAATGGCTGATCGTGTCAACTTATCAGTATGTATGGGTCATTTTTTGTGTACTGATGGGAGCAGTCCAGACAGTCCATGGTCCGTTGAGTTAAATCCTTCCATTCAGTACGTATAAGGCTGATCATATCAGCCTATCAGAACATATGGGCCAATTTTTAATGGCATGATGGACCAGTCTGGACAGTCCTTGGTCTATCCAGGCAGTACGGATTGCTGATCGTATCAGCCTATCAGTAAGTATGGGTCATTTTTCAAGTACTGATGGGACCAGTCCGAACAGGCCATGGTCCGTTGTGTTAAATACTTCAATTCAGTATGGATAAGGTTGTACATATCAGCCTATTAGTACGTATGGGTCGATTTTTCATGGCCTGATGGACCAGCCTTGACAGTAATTGGTCCTTCCAGGTAGTAAGGCTGGATGATCGTGTCAGCCTATCAGTACGTATGGGTCATTTTCATATACTGATCGTACCAGTCCGGACAGTCCATGGTCCGTTGAGTTAAATCCTTCCATTTAGTACGGGTAAGGATGATCATATCAGCCTATTAGTAGATATGGGTCGATTTTTCATGGCCTAATGGACCAGTCTGGACAGTCCTTGGTCCATCCAGGCAGTACGGATGACTGATCGTATCAACCTATCAGTACGTATGGGTCATGTTTCAAGTATTTATGGGACCAGTCTGGAGAGTCTATGGTCCGGTGAGTTAAATCCTTCCATTCAGTACGGATAAGGCTGATCATATCAACCTATCATTACGTATGGGTCGATTTTTCATGGCCTAATGGACCAGTTTGGACAGTCCATTGTCTTTCCAGGCAGTACGGATGGCTGATCGTATCAGCCTATCAATATGTATGGGTCATTCCTTATGTTCTGATGGGACCAGTCCGGACTGTCCATGGTCCGTTGAGTTAAATCCTTCCCTCCAGTACGGATAACGCTGATCATATCAGCCTATCTGTACGTATGGGTCAATTTTTCATGGCCTGATGGACCAAACTGGACAGTCCTTGGTCCATCCAGGCATTACGGATGGTTGATCGTCTCATCCTATCAGTCCGTATAGGTCATTCTTTATGTTCTTATGGGACCAGTCCGGACATTCCATGGTCTGTTGAGTTAAATCCTTCAATTCAGTACGTATAAGGCTGATCATATCAGCCTATCAGTACATATGGGCCAATTTTTAATGGAATGATGGACCAGTTTGGACAGTCCTTGGTCTTTCCAGACAGTACGGATGGCTGATCGTATCAGCCTATCAGTCCGTATGGGTCATTCTTTATGTTCTGATGGGACCAGCCCGGACAGTCCATGGTCCATTGAGTTAAATCCTTCCATCCAGTACGGATAAGGCTGATCATATTAGCCTATTAGTACGTTTGGGTCAATTTTTCATGGCCTGATGGACAAAACTGGACAGTCCTTGGTCCATCCAGGCATTACGGATGGCTGATTGTCTCAGCCTAGCAAAACGTATGGGTCATTTTTCAAGTATTTATGGGACCAGTCTGGACAGTCCATGGTCCGGTGAGTTAAATCCTTCCATTCAGTACGGATAAATCTGATCATATCAGCCTATATCAGTACATATGGGTCGATTTTTTATGGCCTGATGGACCAATCTGGACAGTCCTTGGTCAACCCAGGCATTACGGATGGCTGATCGTCTCAGCTTATCAGTACGTACGTATCGGTCATTTTTCATGTACTGATGGGACCAGTCCGGACAGTCCTTGGTCCGTTGAGTTAAATCCTTCCATTCAGTATGGATAAAGCTGATCATATCAGCCTATCAGTCCGTATGAGTCGATTTTTCATTGCCTGATGGACAAGTTTGGACAGTCCTTGGTCCTTCCAGGCAGTACGGATGGCTGATTGTGTCACCTTATAAGTACGTATGGGTCATTTTTTGTGTACTGATGGGAACAGTCCAGACAGTCCATGGTCCGTTGAGTTAAATCATTCCATTCAGTACGTTTAAGGCTCATCATATCAGCCTATCAGTACAAATGGGCCAATTTTAATGGCATGATGGACCAGTTTGGACAGTCCTTGGTCTTTCCAGGCAGTACGGATGGCTGATCGTATCAGCCTATCAGTCTGTATGGGTCATTCTTTATGTTCTGATGGGACCAGTCCGGACAGTCCATGGTCCGTTGAGTTAAATCCTTCCATCCAGTACGGATAAGGCTGATCATATCAGCCTATCAGTACGTTTGGGTCAATTTTTCATGGCCTAATGGACCAAAGTGGACAGTCCTTGGTCCATCCAGGCATTACGGATGGCTGATTGTCTCAGCCTAGCAGTACGTATGGGTCATTTTTCAGGTATTTTTGGGACCAGTCTGGACAGTCCATGGTCCGGTGAGTTAAATCCTTCCATTCAGTATGGATAAGGCTGATCATATCAACCTATCAGTACGTATGGGTCGATTTTTCATGGCCTGATGGACCAATCTGGACAGTCCTTGGTCAATCCAGGCATTACGGATAGATGATCGTCTCAGCTTATCAGTACGTATGGGTCATTTTTCATGTACTTATGGGACAAGTCCGGAAAATCCTTGGTCCGTTGAGTTAAATCCTTCCATTCAGTATGGATAAAGCTGACCATATCAGCCTATCAATACGTATGGGTCAATTTTTAATGGCGTGATGGACAAGTCTGGACAGTCCTTGGTCTTTCCAGGCAGTAGGGATGGCTCATCGTATCTTCCTATCAATATGTACGGGTCATTCTTTATATTCTGATGGGACCAGTCCTAACAGTCCATGGTCTGTTGAGTTAAGTCCTTCCATTTAGTACGGGTAAGGATGATCATATCAGCCTATTAGTAGATATGGGTCGATTTTTCATGGCCTAATGGACCAGTCTGGACAGTCCTTGGTCCATCCAGGCAGTACGGATGACTGATCGTATCAACCTATCAGTACGTATGGGTCATTTTTCAAGTATTTATGGGACCAGTCTAGACAGTCCATGGTCCGGTGAGTTAAATCCTTCGATTCAGTACGTATAAGGCTGATCAAATCAGCCTATCAGTACGTTTGGGTCAATTTTTCATGGCCTAATGGACCAAACTGGACAGTCCTTGGTCCATCCAGGCATTACGGATGGCTGATTGTCTCAGCCTAGCAGTACGTATGGGTCATTTTTCAGGTATTTATGGGACCAGTCTGGACAGTCCATGGTCTGGTGAGTTAAATCCTTCCATTCAGTATGGATAAGGCTGATCATATCAACCTATCAGTACGTATGGGTCGATTTTTCATGGCCTGATGGACCAA
>MU105947.1:78936-107392 GCA_012274485.2 Sinapis alba | reverse complement strand
TACGGTTAAGGATGATCATATCAGCCTATCAGTAGATATGGGTAAATTTTTCAAGGCCTAACAGACCAGTCTGGACAGTCCTTGGTTCATCCAGGCAGTACGGATGGCTGATCGTATCAGCCTATCAGTAAGTATGGGTCATTTTTCAAGTACTGATATGACCAGTTTGAACATTCCATGGTCCGTTGAGTTAAATCCTTCCATTCAGTATGGATAAGGCTGATCATATCAGCCTATCAGTACGTATGGGTCAATTTTCATGGCCTGATGGACTAGTCTGGACAGTCCTTGGTCCATCCATGCAGTATGGATGGCTGATCGTATCAACCTATCAGTATGTATGGGTCATTTTTCATGTATTGATGGGACCCTACTGGACAGTCCATGGTCCATTGAGTTTAATCCTTCCATTCAGTACGGATAAGGATGATCATATCAGCCTATCATTACGTATGGGTCGATTTTTCATGGCCTGATGGACCAATCTGGACAGTCCTTGGTCCATCCAGGCATTACGGATGGCTGATCGTCTCAGCTTATCAGTATGTATGGGTCATTTTTATGTACTTATGGGACAAGTCCAGACAGTCCATTGTCCGTTGAGTTAAATCCTTCCATCCAGTATGGATAAGGCTGACCATATCGGCCTATCAGTACGTATGAGTCGATTTTTCATGGCCTGATGGACCAGCCTTGACAGTCATTCGTCCTTCCAGGTAGTAAGGATGGATGATCGTGTCAGCCTATCAGTACGTATGGGTCATTCATTATGTTCTGCTGGGACCAGTCTGGACAGTCCATGGTCTGTTGAGTTAAATCCTTCCATTCAGTACGTTTAAGGATGATCATATCCGCTTATCACAAGATATGGGTCAAGTTTTCAAGGCCTAATGGACCAGTTTGGACAGTCCTTGGTCCATCCAGGCAGTACGGATGGCTGATCGTATCAGCCTATCAGTAAGTATGGGTGATTTTTCAATGACTGATGGGACCAGTCTAAACAGTCCATGGTCCGTTGAGTTAAATCCTTCCATTTAGTATGGACAAGGCTGATCATATCAGCCTATCAGTACGTATGGGTTGATTTTTCATGGCCTGATGGACCAGCCATGATAGTAAATTGTCCTTCCAGGTTGTACGGATGGATGATCGTGTCAGTCTATCAGTACGTATAGGTCATTTTTCATATACTGATCGGACCAGTCTGGACAGTCCATGGTCCGTTGAGTTAAATCCTTCCATTCAGTACGGTTAAGGCTGATCATATCAGCCTATCAGTATGTATGGGTCGATTTTTTTGTGGCATGATGGACCAATATGGACAGTCCTTGGTCCATCCAGGCGTCATGGATGGCTGATCGTCTCAGCTTATCAGTACGTATGGGTCATTTTTCATGTACTGATGGGACCAGTCCGGACAGTCCATGGTCCGTTGAGTTAAATCCTTCAATTCAGTACGGGATAGGCTGATAGGATCAGCCTATCAGTACGTATGGGTCGATTTTTCATAGGCCTGATGGACCAGTCTGGACAGTCCTTGGTCTTTCCAAGCAGTACAGATGGCTGATCGTATCAGCCTATCAGTATGTATGGGTCATTCTTTATGTTCTGATGGGACCAGTCCAGACAGTCCATGATCCGTTGAGTTAAATCCTTCCATTCAGTACGGTTAAGGATGATCTTATCAGCCTATCAGTAGATATGGGTCGATTTTTCATGGCGTAATAGACAAGTCTGGACAGTCCTTGGTCCATCCAGCCAGTACGGATGGCTGATCGTATCTGCCTATCAGTAAGTATGGGTCATTTTTCAAGTACTGATGGGACCAGTCTGAACAGTCCATGGTCCGTTGACTTAAATCCTTCCATTAAGTATGGATAAGGCTGATCATATCAGCCTATCAGTACGTATGGGTCGATTATTCATGGCTAGATAGACCAGCCTTGACAGTCATTAGTCCTTCCAGGTAGTACGGATGGCTGATTGTATCACCCTATCAGTACGTACCTATCAGTCATTTTTCATGTAACTATGGGACCAGTCCGGACAGTCCATGGTCTTTTGAGTTAAATTCTTCCATTCAGTACGGTTAAGGCTGATCATATCAGCCTATCAGTACGTATGGGTCGATTTTTCATCGCCTGATTGACTAGTATGGACAGTCCTTGGTCCATCCAGGCATTACGGATGGCTGATCTTCTCCACTTATCAGTATGTATGGGTCATTTTTCATGTCCATGGTCCGTTGAGTTAAATCCTTCCATTCAGTATGGATAAGGGTGACCATATCAGCCTTTCAGTACGTATGGAGCAATTTTTCATGGCCTGATGGACCAGTCTGGACAGTCCTTGCTCTTTCCAGGCAGTACGAATGGCTGATCGTATAAGCCTATCAGTACATATGGGTCATTCTTTATGTTCTGATGGGACCAGTCCGGACAGTCCATGGTATGTTGAGTTAAATCCTTCCATTCAGTACGGTTAAGGATGATCATATCAGCCTATCAGTAGATATGGGTCAATTTTTCATGGCCTGATGGACCAGCCTTGACAGTCCTTGGTCCATCCAGGCAGTACGAATGGATGATCGTATCAGCCTATGAGTAAGTATGGGTCATTTTTCATATACTGATCGGACCAGTCTAGACAGTCCATGGTCCGTTGAGTTAAATCCTTCCATTCAGTATGGTTAAGGCTGATCATATCAGCCTATCAGTATGTATGGGTCAATTTTTCATGGCCTGATGGACCAATATGGACAGTCCTTGGTCCATCCAGGCATTATGGATGGCTGATCGTCTCAGCTTATCATTACGTATGGGTCATTTTCATGTACTTATGGGACCAGTCCAGACAGTCCATGGTACGTTGAGTTAAATCCTTCCATTCAGTACGGATAGGCTATTCATATCACCCTATCAGTACGTATGGGTCGATTTTTCATGGCCTGATGGACCAGTTTGGACAGTCCTTGGTCTTTCCAGGCAGTACGGATGGCTGATCGTATCAGCCTATCAGTACGTATGGGTCATTCTTTATGTTCTGATGGCAACAGTCCGGACAGTCCATGGTCTGCTGAGTTAAATCCTTTCATTCAATACGGTTAAGGATGATCATATCAGCCTATCAGTAGATATGGGTCAATTTTTTCGAGGCCTAATGGACCAGTCTGGACAGTCCTTGGTCCATCCAGGCAGTACAGATGGTTGATCGTATCAGCCTATCAGTAAGTATGGGTGATTTTCCAAGTAATGATCGGACCAGTCTGAACAGTCCATGGTCCGTTGAGTTAAATCCTCCCATTTAGTATGGATAAGGCTGATCAAATCAGCGTATCAGTACGTATGGGGCGATATTTCATGGCCTGATGGACCAGCCTTGACAGTCATTGGTCCTTCCAGAAAGTACGGATGGATGATCGTGTCAGCCTATCAGTACGTATGGGTCATTTTTAATATACTGATCGGACCAGTCCAGACAGTCCATGGTCCGTTGATTTAAATCCTTCCATTCAGTACGGTTAAGGCTGATCAGATCAGCCTATCAGTACGTATGGCTCGATTATTCATGGCCTGATGGACCAGCCTTGACAGCCATTGGTCCTTCCAGGTAGTAAGGGTGGCTGATTGTATCAGCCTATCAGTACGTACGTATCGGTTCTTTTTCATGTACTGATGGGACCAGTCCGGACAGTCCATGGTCCGTTGAGTTAAATCCTTCCATTCAGTACGGATAAGGCTGATCATATCAACCTATCAGTACGTATGAGTCGATTTTTCATGGCCTGATGGACCAGTCTGGGCAGTCCTTGGTCCTTCCAGGAAGTACGGATGGCTGATCGTGTCAGCTTATCAGTACGTATGGGTCATTTTTTTTGTACTGATGGGAGCAGTCCAGACAGTCCATGGTCCATTGAGTTAAATCCTTCCATTCAGTACGGATAAGGAAGATAATATCAGCCTATCAGTACATATGGGTTAATTTTTCATGGCCTGATGGACCAGTCTGGACAGTCCTTGGTCTTTCCAGGCAGTACGGATGGCTGATCGTATCAGCCTATCAGTATGTATGGGTCATTCTTTATGTTCTGATGGGACCGTCCGGACAGTCCGTGGTCTGTTGACTTAAATCCTTCCATTCAATACGGTTAAGGATGATCATATCAGCCTATCAGTAGATATGGGTAAATTTTTCAAGGCCTAACAGACCAGTCTGGACAGTCCTTGGTTCATCCAGGCAGTACGGATGGCTGATCGTATCAGCCTATCAGTAAGTATGGGTCATTTTTCAAGTACTGATATGACCAGTTTGAACATTCCATGGTCCGTTGAGTTAAATCCTTCCATTCAGTATGGATAAGGCTGACCATATCAGCCTATCAATACGTATGGGTCGATTTTTAATGGCGTGATGGACCAGTTTGACAGTCCTTGGTCTTTCCAGGCAGTACGGATGGCTGATCGTATCAGCCTATCAGTCCGTATGGGTCATTCTTTATGTTCTGATGGGACCAGTACGGACATTCCATGGTCCGTTGAGTTAAATCCTTCCATTCAGTACGGGTAAGGCTGATCATATCAGCCTATCAGTACGTAAGGGTCGATTTTTCATGGCCTGATGGACTAGTCTGGACATTCCTTGGTCATCCATGCAGTATGGATGGCTGATCGTATCAACCTATCAATAAGTATGAGCGATTTTTCAAGTACTGATGGGGCCAGTCTGAACAGTCCATGGTCTGTTGAGTTAAATCCTTCCATTCAGTTTGGTTAAGGATGATCATATCAGCCTATCAGTAGATATGGGTCGATTTTTCATGGCTTAATGGACCAGTCTGGACAGTCCTTGGTCTTTCCAGGCAGTACGGATGGCTGATCATATCAGCCTATCAGTATGTATGGGTCATTTTTCATGTACTGATGGGACCAGTCTGGACAGTCCATGGTCCGTTGAGTTAAATCCTTCCAGTCAGCCTATCCTTTCACGGTTAAAGCTGATCATATCAGCCTATCAGTATGCATGGGTCGATTTTCATGGCTTGGTGGACCAGTCTGGACATTCCTTGGTCCTTCCTGGCAGTACGGATGGCTAATTGTATCATCCTATCAGTACGTATGGGTAATTTTTCATGTACAGATGCGACAAGTCTTGACAGTCCATGATCCTTGAGTTAAATCCTTCCATTCAGTACGGATAAGGCTGATCATATCAGCCTATCAGTACGTGTGGGTCGATTTTTCATGGCCAGATGGACAAGTCTGGATTGTCCTTGGTCCTTCCAGGCGGTACGGATGGCTGATCGTATCAGCCTATCAGTATATATGGGTCATTCTTTATGTTTTGATGGAACCAGTCCGGACAGTCTATGGTCCGTTGAGTTAAATCCTTACATTCAGTACGGCTAAGGATGATCATATCAGCCTATCAGTACGTATGGGTCAATTTTTCATGGCCTGATGGACCAGTCTGGACAGTCCTTGGTCCTTCCAGGCAGTACGGATGGCTGATCGTATCAGCCTATCAGTATGTATGGGTCATTTTTTCATGTACTGATGGGACCAGTCTGGACAGTCCATGGTCCGTTGAGTTAAATCCTTCCATTCAGCCTATCCTTTCATGGTTAAGGCTGATCATATAAGCCTATCAGTACCTAAGGGTCGATTTTTCATGGCCTGATGGACCAGTCTGGACAGTCCCTGGTCCGTTGAGTTAAATCCTTCCATTCAGTATTGTTAAGGCTGATCATATCAGCCTATCAGTACGTATGGGTCGATTTTTCATGGCCTGATGTACCAGTCTGGAAAGTCCTTGGTCCCTCCAGGCAGTACGTATGGCTGATCGTATCAGCCTATCAGTATGCATGGGTCGATTTTCCATGGCCTGGTGGACCAGTCTCGACATTCCTTGGTCCTTTCTGGCAGTACGTATGGCTGATCGTATCATCCTATCAGTACGTATGGGTAATTGTTCATGTACAGATGGGACCAGTCTTGACAGTCCATGGTCCGTTGAGTTAAGTCCTTCCATTCAGTACGGATAAGGCTGATCATATCAGCCTATCAGTACGTGTGGGTCGATTTTTCGTGGCCAGATGGACAAGTCTGGACAGTCCTTGGTCCTTCTAGGCAGTACGGATGGCTGATCGTATACGCCTATCAGTCTGTATTGGTTGATTTTTCATTGCCCTATGGATCAGTCTGGACAGTCCTTGGTCCATCCAGGCAGTGCGGATAGATGATCCTATCAGCCTATCAGTACAGATGAATCATTTTTCATGTACTGATTGGACCAGTGTGGACAGTCCATGGTTTGTTGAGTTAAATCCTTCCATTCAGTTTGGAAAAGGCTGATCATATCAGCCTATCAGTACATATGGGTCGATTTTTCATGGCCGTATGGACCAGTCTGGACAGTCCTTGGTCCTTCCAGGCAGTACGGATGGTTGATCGTATCAGCCTATAAGTACGTATGGGTCATTTTTCATGTACTGATGGGACCAGTCTGCACAGTCCATGGTCAGTTGATTTAAATCTTTCCATTCAGCCTATAATATCATGGTTAAGGCTTATCATATAAGCCTATCAATACGTTTGGTTCGATTTTTCAAAGCCTGATGGACCAGTTTGGACAGTCCTTGGTCCTTCCAGGCAGTACGGATGGCTGATAGTATCATCCTATAAGTACGTATGGCTAATTTTTCTTGTACAGATGGGACCAGTCTGGACAGTCCATGGTCAGTTGAGTTAAAATCCTTCCATTCAGTACGGTTGAGGCTGATCATATCAGCTTATCAGTACGTATGGGTCGATTTTTCATGGCCTGATGGACTAGTCTGGACAGCCCTTGGTCCTTCCAGGCAGTATGTATGGCTGATCGAATCAGCCTATCATTAAGTATGGGTCATTTTTTCATGTACTGATGGGACCAGTCTGGACAGTCCATGGTCCGTTGAGTTAAATCCTTCTAGTCAGCCTATCCTTTCACGGTTAAAGCTGATCATATCAGCCTATCAGTATGCATGGGTCGATTTTTCATGGCCTGGTGGACCAGTCTGGACATTCCTTGGTCCTTCCTGGCAGTACGGATGGCTAATTGTATCATCCTATCAGTACGTATGGGTAATTTTTCATGTACAGATGCGACAAGTCTTGACAGTCCATGATCCTTGAGTTAAATCCTTCCATTCAGTACGGATAAGGCTGATCATATCAGCCTATCAGTACGTGTGGGTCGATTTTTCATGGCCAGATGGACAAGTCTGGATTGTCCTTGGTCCTTCCAGGCGGTACGGATGGCTGATCGTATAAGCCTATCAGTCTGTATGGGTTGATTTTTCATTGCCCTATGGATCAATATGGACAGTCCTTGGTCCATCCAGGCAGTGCAGATAGATGATCCTATCACCCTATCAGTACGTATGGGTCATTTTTAAGTACTGATTGGGCCTGTGTGGACAGTCCATGGTCCGTTGAGTTAAATCCTTCCATTAAGTACGGATAAGGCTTATCATATCAGCCTATCAGTACGTATGGGTCGATTTTTCATAGGCCTGATGGACCAGTCTGGACAGTCCTTGGTCTTTCCAGGCAGTACGGATGGCTGATCGTATCAGCCTATCAGTATATATGGGTCATTCTTTATGTTTTGATGGAACCAGTCCGGACAGTCTATGGTCCGTTGAGTTAAATCCTTCCATTCAGTACGGCTAAGGATGATCATATCAGCCTATCAGTACGTATGGGTCAATTTTTCATGGCCTGATGGACCAGTCTGGACAGTCCTTGGTCCTTCCAGGCAGTACGGATGGCTGATCGTATCAGCCTATCAGTATGTATGGGTCATTTTTTCATGTACTGATGGGACCAGTCTGGACAGTCCATGGTCCGTTGAGTTAAATCCTTCCATTCAGCCTATCCTTTCATGGTTAAGGCTGATCATATAAGCCTATCAGTACCTACGGGTCGATTTTTCATGGCCTGATGGACCAGTCTGGACAGTCCTTGGTCCGTTGAGTTAAATCCTTCCATTCAGTATTGTTAAGGCTGATCATATCAGCCTATCAGTACGTATGGGTCGATTTTTCATGGCCTGATGTACCAGTCTGGAAAGTCCTTGGTCCCTCCAGGCAGTACGTATGGCTGATCGTATCAGCCTATCAGTACTTATGGGTCATTTTTTCATGTACTGATGGGACTAGTCGGGACAGTCCATGGTCCGTTGAGTTAAATCCTTCCATTCAGCCTATCCTTTCACGGTTAAGGCTGATCATATCAGCCTATCAGTATGCATGGGTCGATTTTCCATGGCCTGGTGGACCAGTCTCGACATTCCTTGGTCCTTTCTGGCAGTACGTATGGCTGATCGTATCATCCTATCAGTACGTATGGGTAATTGTTCATGTACAGATGGGACCAGTCTTGACAGTCCATGGTCCGTTGAGTTAAGTCCTTCCATTCAGTACGGATAAGGCTGATCATATCAGCCTATCAGTACGTGTGGGTCGATTTTTCGTGGCCAGATGGACAAGTCTGGACAGTCCTTGGTCCTTCTAGGCAGTACGGATGGCTGATCGTATACGCCTATCAGTCTGTATGGGTTGATTTTTCATTGCCCTATGGATCAGTCTGGACAGTCCTTGGTCCATCCAGGCAGTGCGGATAGATGATCCTATCAGCCTATCAGTACAGATGAATCATTTTTCATGTACTGATTGGACCAGTGTGGACAGTCCATGGTTTGTTGAGTTAAATCCTTCCATTCAGTTTGGAAAAGGCTGATCATATCAGCCTATCAGTACATATGGGTCGATTTTTCATGGCCGTATGGACCAGTCTGGACAGTCCTTGGTCCTTCCAGGCAGTACGGATGGTTGATCGTATCAGCCTATAAGTACGTATGGGTCATTTTTCATGTACTGATGGGACCAGTCTGCACAGTCCATGGTCAGTTGATTTAAATCTTTCCATTCAGCCTATAATATCATGGTTAAGGCTTATCATATAAGCCTATCAATACGTTTGGTTCGATTTTTCAAAGCCTGACGGACCAGTTTGGACAGTCCTTGGTCCTTCCAGGCAGTACGGATGGCTGATAGTATCATCCTATAAGTACGTATGGCTAATTTTTCTTGTACAGATGGGACCAGTCTGGACAGTCCATGGTCAGTTGAGTTAAAATCCTTCCATTCAGTACGGTTGAGGCTGATCATATCAGCTTATCAGTACGTATGGGTCGATTTTTCATGGCCTGATGGACTAGTCTGGACAGCCCTTGGTCCTTCCAGGCAGTATGTATGGCTGATCGAATCAGCCTATCAGTAAGTATGGGTCATTTTTTCATGTACTGATGGGACCAGTCTGGACAGTCCATGGTCCGTTGAGTTAAATCCTTCCAGTCAGCCTATCCTTTCACGGTTAAAGCTGATCATATCAGCCTATCAGTATGCATGGGTCGATTTTTCATGGCCTGTGGACCAGTCTGGACATTCCTTGGTCCTTCCTGGCAGTACGGATGGCTAATTGTATCATCCTATCAGTACGTATGGGTAATTTTTCATGTACAGATGGGACAAGTCTTGACAGTCCATGATCCTTGAGTTAAATCCTTCCATTCAGTATGGATAAGGCTGATCATATCAGCCTATCAGTACGTGTGGGTCGATTTTTCATGGCCAGATGGACAAGTCTGGATTGTCCTTGGTCCTTCCAGGCGGTACGGATGGCTGATCGTATAAGCCTATCAGTCTGTATGGGTTGATTTTTCATTGCCCTATGGATCAATCTGGACAGTCCTTGGTCCATCCAGGCAGTGCAGATAGATGATCCTATCAGCCTATCAGTACGTATGGGTCATTTTTAAGTACTGATTGGGCCTGTGTGGACAGTCCATGGTCCGTTGAGTTAAATCCTTCCATTAAGTACGGATAAGGCTGATCTTATCAGCCTATCCGTACGTGTGGGTCGATTTTTCATGGCCAGTCCTTCCAGGCAGTACGGATGGCTGATCGTATCAGCTTATTAATATGTATGGGTCATTTTTCATGTACTGATGGGACCAGTCTGGACAATCCATGGTTCGTTGAGTTATATCCTTCCATTCAGTATGGATAAGGCTGATCATATCAGCCTATCAGTACGTGTGGGTCGATTTTTCATGGCCAGATGGACTAGTCTGGACAGTCCTTGGTCCTTCCAGGCAGTGCGGATGGCTGATTGTATCAGCCTATCAGTATGTATGGGTCATTTTTCATGTACTGATGGGACCAGTCTGGACAGTCTGTGATCAGTTGAGTTAAATCCTTCCATTCAGCCTATCCTTTCATGGTTAAGGCTGATCATATCAGCCTATTAGTACGTATGGGTCGAATTTTCATGGCCTGATGGACCAGTCTGGGCAGTCTTTGGTCCGTCCAGGCAGTACGTATGGCTGATCGTATCAGCCTATCAGTACGTATGGGTCATTTTTTCATGTACTGATGGGACCAGTCTGGACAGTCCATGGTCCTATGAGTTAAATCCTTCCATTCAGCCTATCCTTTCACGGTTAAGGCAGATCATATCAGCCTATCAGTATGTATGGGTCAATTTTTCATGGCCTGGTGGACCAGTCCGGACATTCCTTGGTCCTTCCTGGCAGTACAGATAGCTGATCGTATCCTCCTATCAGTACGTATGGGTAATTGTTCATGAACAGATGGGACCAGTCTTGACAGTCCATGGTCCATTGAGTTAAATCCTTCCATTAAGTACGGATAAGGCTGATCATATCAGCCTATCAGTACGTGTGGGTCAATTTTTCATGGCCAGATGGACAAGTCAGGACAGTCCTTGGTCCTTCCAGGCAGTACGGATGGCTGATCGTATAAGCCTATCAGTCTGTATGGGTTGATTTTTCATTGCCTTATGGAGCAGTCTGGACAGTCCTTGGTCCATCCAGGCAGTGCGGATAGATGATCCTATCAGCCTATCAGTACAGATGGATCATTTTTCATGTACTGATTGGACCAGTGTGGACAGTCCATGGTCTGTTGAGTTAAATCCTTCCATCCAGTTTTGATAAGGTTGATCATATCAGCCTATCAGTACGTATGGGTCAATTTTTCATGGCCGTATGGGCCAGTCTGGACAGTCCTTGGTCCTTCCAGGCAGTACGGATGGCTGATCGTATCAGCCTATCAGTACATATGGGTCATTTTTCATGTACTGATGGGACCAGTCTGCACAGTCCATGGTCAGTTGATTTAAATCTTTCCATTCAGCCTATCCTATCACCCTATCAGTACGTATGGTTCGATTTTTCATGGCCTGATGGACCAGTTTGGACATTCCTTGGTCCTTCCAGGCAGTGAGGATGGCTGATCGTATCATCCTATAAGTACGTATGGGTAATTTTTCTTGTACAGATGGGACCATTCTGGACAGTCCTTGGTCCATTGAGTTAAAATCCTTCCATTCAGTTCGGTTGAGGCTGATCATATCAGCTTATCAGTACGTATGGGTCGATTTTTCATGGCCTGATGGACTAGTCTGGACAGTCCTTGGTCCTTCCAGGCACTCTGTATGGCTGATCGTATCAGCCTATCAGCACGTATGGGTCATTTTTTCATGTACTGGTGGGACCAGCCTGGACAGTCCATGGTCCGTTGAGTTAAATCCTTCCATTCAGCCTATCCTTTCACGGTTAAGGCTGATCAAATCAGCCTATCAGTATGCATGGGTCGATTTTTCATGGCCTGGTGGACCAGTCTGGACATTCCTTGGTCCTTCCTGGCAGTACGGATGGGTAATTTTTCATGTACAGATGGGACCAGTCTTGACAGTCCATGGTCCGTTGAGTTAAATCCTTCCATTCAGTACGGATAAGGCTGATCATATCAGCCTATCAGTACGTGTGAGTCGATTTTTTCATGGCCAGACGGACAAGCCTGGACAGTCCTTGGTCCTTCCAGGCAGTACGGATGGCTGATCGTATAAGCCTATCAGTCTGTATGGGTTGATTTTTTATTGCCTTATGGAGCAGTCTGGACAGTCCTTGGTCCATCCAGGCAGTGCGGATAGATGATCCTATCAGCCTATCAGTACAGATGGATCATTTTTCATGTACTGATTGGACTAGTGTGGACAGTCCATGGTCTGTTGAGTTAAATCCTTCCATCCAGTTTTGATGTGGTTGATCATATCAGCCTATCAGTACGTATGGGTCAATTTTTCATGGCCGTATGGACTAGCCTGGACAGTCCTTGGTCCTTCCAGGCAGTACGGATGGCTGATCGTATCAGCCTATCAGTACATATGGGTCATTTTTCATGTACTGATGGGATCAGTCTGCACAGTCCATGGTCAGTTGATTTAAATCTTTCCATTCAGCCTATCCTATCATGGTTAAGGCTGATCATATAAGCCTATCAGTACGTATGGTTCGATTTTTCATGGCCTGATGGAACAGTTTGGACAGTCCTTGGTCCTTCCAGGCAGTAAGGATGGCTGATCGTATCATCATATAGGGACCATTCTGGACACTCCATGGTCTGTTGAGTTAAAATCCTTCCATTCAGTTCGGTTGAGGCTTATCATATCAGCTTATCAGTACGTATGGATCGATTTTTCATGGCCTGATGGACTAGTATGGACAGTCCTTGGTCCCTCTAGGCAGTACGTATGGCTGATCGTATCAGCCTATCAGCACGTATGGGTCATTTTTTCATGTACTGATGGGACCAGTCTGGACAGTCCATGGTCCGTTAAATTAAGTCCTTCCATTCGGCCTATCCTTTCACGGTTAAGGCTGAACATATCAGCCTATCAGTATGCATGGGTCGATTTTTCATGGCCTGGTGGACCAGTTTGGACATTCCTTGGTCCTTCCTGGCAGTACGGATGGCTGATCGTATCATCCTAGCAGTACGTATGGGTAATTTTTCATGTACAGATGGGACCAGTCTTGACAGTCCATGGTCCATTGAGTTAAATCCTTCCATTCAGTACGGATAAGGCTG
This sequence comes from Sinapis alba, assembly GCA_012274485.2. NCBI lineage: Eukaryota > Viridiplantae > Streptophyta > Magnoliopsida > Brassicales > Brassicaceae > Sinapis > Sinapis alba. The sequence continues at coordinate 94,398 of MU105947.1, read as the reverse complement.
ATCATATCCGCCAATCAGTACGTGTGGGTCGATTTTTCATGGCCAGATGGACAAGTCTGGACTGTCCTCTGTCCTTTTAGGCAGTATGGATGGCTGATCATATAAGCCTATCAGTCTGTATGGGTTGATTTTTCATTGCCCTATGGACCAGTCTGGACAGTCCTTGGTCCATCCAGGCAGTGCGGATAGATGATTCTATCAGCCTATCAGTACGTATGGGTCATTTTTCAAGTACTGATTGGACCAGTCTGGACAGTCCATGGTCCGTTGAGTTAAATCATTCCATTCAGTACGGATAAGGCTGATTTTATCAGCCTATCAGTACGTGTGGGTCGATTTTTCATGGCCAGTCCTTCCAGGCAGTACGGATGGCCGATTGTATCAGCTTATTAGTACGTATGGGTCATTTTTCATGTACTGATAGGACCAGTCTGGACAATCCATGGTTTGTTGATTTATATCCTTCCATTCAGTACGGTTAGGGCTGATCATATCAGCCTATCAGTACGTATGGGTCGATTTCTCATGGCCTGATGGACTAGTCTGGACAGTCCTAGATCCTTCGAGGCAGTACGGATGGCTGATCGTATCAGCCTATCAGTACGAATGGGTCATTTTTCATGTACTGATGGGACCTGTCTGGACAGTCCATGGTCCGTTGAGTTAAATCCTTCCATCCAGCCTATCCTTTCATGGGTAAGGCTGATCATATAAGTCTATTAGTACTTATGGGTCGATTTTTGATGGCCTGATGGACCAGTCTTGACAGTCCTTAGTCCTTCCAAGCAGTATGGATGGCTGATCGTATCATCCTCTCAGTACGTATGGGTAATTTTTCATGTTCAGATGGGACCAGTCTGGACAGTCCATGGTACGTTGAATTAAATCCTTCCATTCAGTACGGTTAAGGCTGATCATATCAGCCTATCAGTACGTGTGGGTCGATTTTTCATGGCCTGATGGACGAGTCAGGACAGTCTTTGGTCCATCCAGGCAGTACGGATGGCTGATTGTATCAGCCTATCAGTACGTATGGGCCATTTTTTCATGTACAGATGGGACCAGTATAGACAGTCCATGGTCAATTGAGTTAAATACTTCCATTCAGCCTATCCTTTCATGGTTAAGGCTGATCATATCAGCCTATCAGTATGTACGGGTCAATTTTTCATGGCCTGATGGACCAGTTTTGACAGTCCTTGGTCCTTCCAGGCAGTATGGATGGCTAATCGTATCAGCCTATCAGTACTTATTGGTTGATTTTTCATGGCCTGATGGACAAGTCTGGACAGTCCTTGGTCCATCCAGGCAGTACGGATGGATGATCCTATCAACCTGTTAGTATGTATGGGTCATTTTTCATGTGCTGATTGGACCAGTCTGGACAGTCCATGGTATGTTGAGTTAAATCCTTGCATTCAGTTTGGATAGGGCTGATCATATCAGCCTATCAGTATGTGTCGCTCGATTTTTCATGGCCTGATGGACCAGTCTGAACAGTCCTTGGTCCTTCCAGGCAGTACGGATGGCTCATCATATCAGCCTATCAGTACGAATGGGTCATTTTTCATGTACTAATGGGACCAGTCTGGACAGTCCATGGTCCGTTGAGTTAAATCCTTCCATTCAGCCTATCCTCTCATATTGTAGTATGATCATATAAGCCTATCAGTACGTATGGGTCGATTTTTGATGGCCTGCTGGACCAGTCCTGACAGTCCTTGGTCCTTCCAGGCAGTACATATGGCTGATCGTATCATCCTATCAGTACGTATGGGTAATTTCTCATGTACAGATGGGACCAGTCTTGAGAGTTCATGGTCCGTTGAGTTAAATCCTTCCATTCAGTAAGGTTAAGGCTGATCATATCAGCCTATCAGTACGTATGGGTCGAATTTTCATGGCCTGATGGACCAGTCTGGACAGTCCTTGGTCCTTCCAGGTAGTACGGATGGCTGATCGTATCAGCCGATCAGTACATATGGGTCATTTTTTCATGTACGTATGGCCCCAGTCTCGAAAGTCCATGGTCCGTTGAGTTAAATCCTTCCATTCAGCATATCCTTTCATGGTTAAGGCTGATCATATCAGCCTATCAGTACGTACGGATCAATTTTTCATGGCCTGATGGACCAGTCTGTACAGTCCTTCGTCCTTTCTGGTAGTACGGTTGTTGATCGTATCATCCCATCAGTACATATGGGTAATTTTTCATGTACAGATGGGACCAGTCTTGACAGTCCATGGTCCGTTGAGTTAAATCCTTCCATTCAGTACGGATAAGGCTGATCATATTAGCCTATCAAGACGTGTGGGTCGATTTTTATTAGCCAGATGGACCAGTCTGGACAGTCCTTGGTCCATCCAGGCAATACAGATGGCTGATCATATTAGACTATCAGTACGTATGGTTCATTTTTCATGTATTGATGGTACCAGTAGGGACAGTCCATGGTCCGTTGAGTTAACTCCTTCCATTCAGTACAGATATGGCTGATCATATCAGGCTATTAGTGAGTGTGGGTAGATTTTTCATGGCCAAATGGACTAGTCTGGACAGTCTTTGGTCCTTCTAGGCAGTACGGGTGGCTGATCATATTAGCCTATCAAGACGTGTGGGTCGATTTTTACTGGCCAAATGGACCAGTCTGGACAGTCCTTGGTCCATCCAGGCAATACAGATGGCTGATCATATTAGCCTATCAGTATGTATGGCTCATTTTTCATGTATGATGGGACCAGTATGGACAGTCCATGGTCCGTTGGGTTAACTCCTTCAGTTCAGTACGGATAAGGCTGATCATATAAGCCTATCAGTGAGTGTGGGTAAATTTTTCATGGCTAGATGGACTAGTCTGGACAGTCTTTGGTCCTTCTAGGCAGTACGGATGGCTGATCGTATAAGCCTATCAGTACGTATGGGCCATTTTTCTTGTACTAATTGGACCAGTCTGGACAGTCTATGGTCCGTTAAGTTAAATCCTTCCATTCAGTATGGATAAGGCTGATCATATCAGCCTATCAGTACGTGTGGGTCAATTTTTCATGGCCTGAATGACCAGTCAGGACAGTCCTTGGTCCATCCAGGCAGTACGGATTTCTGATTGTATCAGCCTATCAGTACATATGGGTCATTTTTTCATGTACTTATGGGACAAGTCTTGACAGTCCATGGTCCGTTGAGTTAAATTCTTCCATTCAGTATGAATAAGGCTGATATATTAACCCATCAGTACGTGTGGGTCGATTTTTCATAGCCTGAATCAGTTGTCTGGACAGTCCTTGGTCCATACAGGCAGTACGGATGGATGATTCTATCTGACTATCAGTACGTATGGATCATTTTTAATGTACTGATAGGACCAGTCTAGACAGTCCATGGTCCGTTGAGTTAAATCCTTCCATTCAATATGGATAAGGTTGATCATATCAGCCTATCAGTACGTGTGGGTCGATTTTTTATGGCCTGATGGACCAGTCTGGACAGTCCTTGGTCCATCCAGGCAGTACAGATGGCTGATCGTATCTGCCTATCAGTACGTATGGGTCATTTTCCTTGTACTGATGGGACCAGTCTGGACAGTCTATGGTCCGTTAAGTTAAATCCTTCCATTCAATACGGATAAGGCTGATCATATCAGCCTATCAGTACGTGTGGGTCAATTTTTCATGGCCTAAATGACCAGTTTTGACAGTCCTTGGTCCTTCCAGGCAGTACGGAAGGCTGATAGTGTCAGCCTATCAGTACGTTTGGGTCAGTTTTTAATGAACTAATGGGACCAGTCTGGACAGTCCATGGTATGTTGAGTTAAATCCTACCATTCAGTACGGTTAAGGCTGATCATATCAGCTTATCAGAATGTGTGGGTCGATTTTTCATGGCAAGATGGACCAGTGTGGACAGTCCTTGGTCCTTCCAGGCAGTACGGATGGCTGATCGTATCAGCTTATCAGTACGTATGGGTCATTTTTCATGTAATGATGGGACCAGTCCGGACAATCCATGGTCCGTTGAGTTAAATCCTTCCATTCAGTACAGATAAGGCTGATCATATCAGCCTATCAGTACGTGTGGGTCGATTTTTCATGGCCAAATGGACTATACTAGACAGTCCTTGGTCCTTCCAGGCAGTACGGATGGCTGATTGTATCTGCCTATCAGTACGTATGGTTCATTTTTCATGTACTGATGGGACAATCTGGACAGTCCATGGTCCGTTGAGTTAACTCCTTCCATTCAGTACGGATAAGGCTGATCATATCAGCCTATCAGTGAGTGTGGGTAGATTTTTCATGGCCAGATGGACTAGTCTGGACAGTCTTTGGTCTTTCTAGGCAGTATGGATGGCTGATCGTATTAGCCTATCAGTATGTATGGGTCATTTTTCTTGTACTGATAGGATCAGTCTGGACAGTCCATGGTCCGTTAAGTTAAATCCTTTCATTCAGTATGGATAAGGCTGATCATATCAGCCTATCAGTACGTGTGGGTCGATTTTTCATGGCCTGATGGACCAGTCTGGACAGTCCTTGGTCCTTCCAGGCAGTACAGATGGCTGATCGTATCAGCCTATCAGTACGTATGGGTCATTTTTCATGTACTGATGGGACCAGTCTGGACAGTCCATGGTCCGTTGAGTTAAATCCTTCCCTTCAGCCTATCCTTTCATGGGTAAGGCTGATCATATCAGCCTATCAGTACGTGTGGGTCAATTTTTCACGGCCTGAAGGACCAGTCAGGACAGTCCTTGGTCCATCCAGGCAGTACGGATGGCAGATTGTATCAGCCTATCAGTACGTATGGGTCATTTTTTCATGTACTAATGGGACAAGTCTTGACAGTCCATGGTCCGTTGAGTTAAATTCTTCCATTCAGTATGGATAAGGCTGATATATCAGCCTATCAGTACGTGTGGGTCAATTTTTCATGGCCAGATGGACTAGTCTGGACAGTCTTTGGTCCTTCTAGGCAGTACGGATGGCTGATCGTATCAGCTATCAGTTCGTATGGGTCATTTTTCTTGTACTGATGGGACCATTCTTGACAGTCTATGGTCCATTAAGTTAAATCCTTCCGTTCAGTATGGATAAGGCTGATCATATCAGCCTATCAGTACGTGTGGGTCAATTTTTCATGGCCTGAATGACCAGTCTAGACAGTCCTTGGTCCTTCAAGGCAGTACGGATGGCTGATCATATCAGCCTATCAGTACGTATGGGTCATTTTTTCATGTACTGATGGCACCAGTCTCGACAGTCCATGGTCCGTTGAGTTAAATCCTTCCATTCAGCCTATCCTTTCATGGGCAAGGCTGATCATATCAGCCTAGCAGTACGTGTGGGTCAATTTTTCATGGACTGAAGGACCAGTCAGTACAGTCCTTGGTCCATCCAGGCAGTACGGATGGCTGATTGTATCAGCCTATCAGTACGTATGGGTCATTTTTTCATGTACTAATGGGACATGTCTTGACAGTCCATGGTCCGTTGAGTAAAATTCTTCCATTCAGTATGGAGAAGGCTGATATATCAGCCTATCAGTACGTGTGGGTCGATTTTTCATAGCCTGAATCACTTGTCTGAACAGTCCATGGTCCATCCAGGCAGTACGGATGGATGATCCTATCAGCCTATCAGTACGTATGGGTCATTTTTCATGTACTGATGGGACCAGTCTAGACAGTTCATGGTCTGTTGAGTTAAATCCTTCCATTTAGTACGGATAAGGCTGATCATATCAGCCTATAAGTACGTGTGGGTCGATTTTTTATGGCGTGATAGACCAGTCTGGACAGTCCTTGGTCCATCCAGGCAGTACGTATGGTTCATTTTTCATGTACTGATGGGACCAGTCTGGACAGTCCATGGTCCGTTGAGTTAACTCCTTCCATTCAGTACGTATAAGGCTGATCATATCAGCCTATCAGTGAGTGTGGGTAGATTTTTCATGGCCAGATGGACTAGTCTGGACAGTCTTTGGTCCTTCTAGGCAGTACTGATGGATGATCGTATCAGCCTATCAGTACGTATGGGTCATTTTTTGTACTGATGGGACCAGTCTGGACAGTCCATGGTCCGTTATGTTAAATCCTTTCATTCAGTATGGATAAGGCTGATCATATCAGCCTATCAGTAGTGTGGGTCGATTTTTCATGGCCTGAATGACCAGCCTGGACAGTCTTTCGTCCTTCCAGGCAGTACGGATGGCTGATTGTATCAGCCTATCAGTACGTATGGGTCAGTTTTTAATGTACTGATGGGACCAGTCTGGACAGTCCATGGTATGTTGAGTTAAATCCTTCCATTCAGTACGGTTAATGTTGTTCATATCCGCCTATCAGTAGGCATGGGTTGATTATTCATGGCCTGATGGACCAGTCTGAACAGTCCTTAGTCCTTCCAATCAGTACGGATGGCTGATCGTATCAGCCTATCAGTACGTATGGGTCATTTTTCATGTACTGATGGGACCAGTCTGGACAGTCCATGGTCCGTTGAGTTAAATCCTTCCATTCAGCCTATCCTTTCATGGGTAAGGCTGATCATATCAGCCTATCAGTACGTGTGGGTCGATTTTTCATGGCCTGAAGGACCAGTCAGGACAGTCCTTGGTCCATCCAGGCAGTACGGATGGCTGATTGTATCAGCCTATCAGTACGTATGGGTCAGTTTTTCATGTACTAATGGGACAAGTCTTGACAGTCCATGGTCCGTTGAGTAAAATTCTTCCATTCAGTATGGATAAGGATGATATATCAGCCTATCAGTACGTGTGGGTCGATTTTTCATAGCCTGAATCACTTGTCTGGACAGTCCATGGTCCATCCAGGCAGTACGGATGGATAATCGTATCTGCCTATCAGTACGTATGGTTCATTTTTCATGTACTGATGGGACCAGTCTGGACAGTCCATGGTCCGTTGAGTTAACTCCTTCCATTCAGTACGGATAAGGCTTATCATATAGGCCTATCAGTACATGTGGGTCGATTTTTCATGGCCAAATGGACTAGTCTGGACAGTCTTTGGTCCTTCCACGCAGTACGGATGGCTGATTGTATCAGCCTATCAGTACGTATGGGTCAGTTTTTCATGTATTGATGGGACCAGTCTGGACAGTCCATGGTCCGTTGAGTTAAATCCTTCCGTTCAGTATGGATAAGGCTGAACATATCAGCACATCAGTACGTGTGGGTCGATTTTTCATGGCCTGAATGACCAGTCTGGACAGTCCTTGGTCCTTCGAGGCAGTACGGATGGCTCATCGTATCAGCCTATCAGTACGTATGTGTCATTTTTTCATGTATTGATGGCACCAGTCTCGACAGTCCATGGTCCGTTGAGTTAAATCCTTCCATTCAGCCTATCCTTTCATGGGCAAGGCTGATCATATAAGCCTATCAGTACGTGTGGGTCAATTTTTCATGGCCTGAAGGACCAGTCAGGACAGTCCTTGGTCCATCCAGGCAGTACGGATGGCTGATTGTATCAGCCTATCAGTACGTATGGGTCTGTTTTTCATGTACTAATGGGACAAGTCTTGATAGTCCATGGTCCGTTGAGTAAAATTCTTCCATTCAGTATGGATAAGGCTGATATATCAGCCTATCAGTTCGTGTGGGTCGATTTTTCATAGCCTGAATCACTTGTCTGGACAGTCCATGGTCCATCCAGGCAGTACGGATGGATAATCGTATCTGCCTATCAGTACGTATGGTTCATTTTTCATGTACTGATGGGAACAGTCTGGACAGTCCATGGTCCGTTGAGTTAACTCCTTCCATTCAGTACGGATAAGGCTTATCATATAGGCCTATCAGTACATGTGGGTCGATTTTTCATGGCCAAATGGACTAGTCTGGACAGTCTTTGGTCCTTCCATGCAGTACGGATGGGTCAGTTTTTCATGTACTGATGGGACCAGTCTGGACAGTCCATGGTCCGTTGAGTTAAATCCTTCCATTCGGCCTATCCTTTCATGGTTAAGGCTGATCCTATCAGTATGTATGGGTCGATTTTTCATGGCCTGATGGACCCGTCTGGACAGTCCTTGGTCCATCCAGGCAGTATGGATGGATGATCTTATCAACCTGTCAGTACGTATGGGTCATTTTTCATGTATTGATTGGACCTGTCTGGACAGTCCATGGTCTGTTGAGATAAATCCTTCCATTCAGTTTGGATAAGGCTGATCATTTCAGCCTATCATTATGTGTGGGTTGATTTTTCATGGCAAGATGGACCAGTGTGGACAGTCCTTGGTCCTTCCAGGCAGTACGGATGGGTGATCGTATCAGCTTATCAGTACGTATGGGTCATTTTTCATGTAATGATGGGACCAGTCTGGACAATCCATAGTCCATTGAGTTAAATCCTTCCATTCAGTACGGATAAGGCTGATCATATCAGCCTATCAGTACGTGTGGGTCAATTTTTCATGGCCAAATGGACTACTCTTGACAGTCCTTGGTCCTTCCAGGCAGTACGGATGGCTGATTGTATCAGCCTATCAGTACGTATGGGTCAGTTTTTCATGTACTGATGGGACTGGTCTTGACAGTCCATGGTAGGTTGAGTTAAATCCTTCTATTCAGTACGGTTAATGTTGTTCATATCAGCCTATCAGTACGCATGGGTCGATTTTTCATGGCCTGATGGACCAGTCTGGACAGTCCTTGGTCCTTCCAGGCAGTATGGATGGCTGATTGTATCAGCCTATCAGTACGTATGGGTCATTTTTGCATGAACTGATGGGACCAGTCTGGACAGTCCATGGTATGTTGAGTTAAATCCTTCCATTCAGTATGGTTAAGGCTGATCATATCAGCCTATCAGTACGTATGGGTCGATTTTTCATGGCCTGATGGACCAGTCTAGACAGTTCTTGGTCCTTCGAGGCAGTACGGATGGCTGATTGTATAAGCATATCAGTACATATGGGTTATTTTTTCATGTACTAATGGGACAAGTCTTAACAGTCCATGGTCCGTTGAGTTAAATTCTTCCATTCAGTATTGGTAAGGCTGATATATCAGCCTATCAGTACGTGTGGGTCAATTTTTCATAGCCTGAATCACTTGTCTGGACAGTCCCTAGTCCATCCAGGCAGTACGGATGGATGATCCTATCAGCCTATCGGTACGTATGGGTCATTTTCATGTACTGATGGGACCAGTCTAGACAGTCCATGGTCCGTTGAGTTAAATCCTTCCATTCAGTACGGATAAGGATGATCGTATCAGTCTATCAGTACGTGTGGGTTGATTTTTTATGGCCTGATGGACCAGTTTGGAAAGTCCTTGGTCCATCCAGGCAAAACGGATGGCTGATCGTATCAGCCTAGCAGTACGTATGGGTCAATTTCCTTGTACTGATGGGACTAGTCTGGACAGTCCATGGTATGTTGAGTTAAATCCTTCCATTCAGTACGGTTAAGGCTGATCATATCAGCCAATCAGTACGTATGGGTCGATTTTTCATGGCCTGATGGACCAGTCTAGAGAGTCCTTGGTCCTTCCAGGCAGTACGGATGGCTGATCGTATCAGCCTATTAGTACCTATGGGTCATTTTTCATGTAATGATGGGACCAGTCTGGACAGTCCATGGTCCGTTGAGTTCAATCCTTCCATTCGATATGGATAAGGCTGATCGTATAAGCCTATCAGTCTGTATGGGTTGATTTTTCATGGCCTGATGCACCAATCTGGACAGTCCTTGGTCCATCCAGGCAGTATGGCTGGATGATCCTATCAACCTGTCAGTACGTATGGGTCATTTTTCATGTACTGATTGGACCTGTCTGGACAGTCCATGGTCTGTTGAGATAAATCCTTCCATTCAGCTTGGATAAGGCTGATCATATCAGCCTATCAGTATGTGTGGGTCGATTTTTCATGGAAAGATGGACCAGTGTGGCAGTCCTTGCTCCTTCCAGGCAGTACGGATGGCTGATCGTATCAGCTTATCAGTACGTATGAGTCATCTGTCATGTAATGATGGGACCAGTCTGGACTATCCATAGTCTGTTGAGTTAATTCCTTCCATTCAGTACGGATAAGGCTGATCATATCAGCCTATCGGTACGTGTGGGTCAATTTTTCATGGCCAAATGGACTAGTCTGGACAGTCCTTGGTCCTTCCAGGCAGTACGGATGGCTGATTGTATCAGCCTATCAGTACGTATGGGTCAGTTTTTCATGTACTGATGGGACCAGTCTGGACAGTCCATGGTATGTTGAGTTAAATCCTTCCATTCCGTACGGTTAATGTTGTTCATATCAGCCTATCAATACGCATGGGTCGATTTTTCATGGCCTGATGGACCAGTCTGGACAGTCCTTGGTCCTTCCAGGTAGTACGGATGGCTGATCGTATCAGCCTATCAGTACGTATGGGTCAGTTTTTCATGAACTGATGGGACCAGTCTGGACAGTCCATGGTATGTTGAGTCAAATCCTTCCATTCAGTACGGTTAAGGCTGATCATATCATCCTATCAGTACGTATGGATCAATTTTTCATGGCCTGATGGACCAGTCAAGAGAGTCCTTGGTCCTTCCAGGCAATACGGATGGCTGATCGTATCAGCCTATCAGTACCTATGGGTCATTTTTTATGTACTGATGGGACCAGTCTGGACAGTCCATGGTCCATTGAGTTAAATCCTTCCATTCAGCCTATCCTTTCATGGGTAAGGCGGATCTTATCAGCCTATCAATATGTGTGGGTCGATTTTTCATGGCCTGAAGGACCAGTCAAGACAGTCCTTGGTCCATCCAGGCAGTACGAATGGCTGATTGTATCAGCCAATCAGTACATATGGGTCATTTTTTCATGTACTAATCGGACAAGTCTTGATAGTCCATGGTCCGTTGAGTTAAATTCTTCCATTCAGTATGGATAAGGCTGATATATCAGCCTATCAGTACGTGTGGGTCAATTTTTCATAGGCTGAATCGCTTGTCTGGACAGTCCTTGGTCCATCCAGGCATTACGAATGGATGATCCTATCAGCCTATCAGTATGTATGGATAATTTTTCATGTACTGATGGGACCAGTCTAGACAGTCCATGATCCGTTGAGGTAAATCCTTCCATTCAATACGGATAAGGCTTATCATATCATCCTATCAGTACGTGTGTGTCGATTTTTTATGGCCTGATGGACCAGTCTGGACAGTCCTTGGTCCATCCAGGCAGTACTGATGGCTGATCGTATCTGCCTATCAGTACGTATGGTTCATTTTTCATGTACTGATGGGGCCAGTCTTGACAGTCCATGGTCCGTTGAGTTAAATCCTTCCATTCAGTACGGATAAGGCTGATCATATCAGCCTATCAGTACGTGTGGGTAGATTTTTCATGGCCAGATGGACTAGTCTGGACAGCCCTTGATCATTCCAGGCAGTACAGATGACTGATCTTATCAGCCTATCAGTACGTATGGGTCATTTTCCATGTACTGATGGGACCAGTCTGGACAGTCCATGGTCCGTTGAGTTAAATCCTTCCATTCAATATGGATAAGGCTGATCATATCAGCCTATCAGTATGTGTGGGTCGATTTTTGATGGCCTAAATGACCAATCTGGAAAGTCCTTGGTCCTTCCAGGCAGTACGGAAGACTGATTGTGTCAGCCTATCAGTACGTATGAGTCAGTTTTTCATGAACTAATGGGCCAGTCTGGACAGTCCATGGTATGTTGAGTTAAATCCTACCATTCAGTACGGTTAAGGCTGATCATATCAGCCTATCAGTACGTATGAGTCGATTTTTCATGGCCTGATGGACCAGTCTAGACACTCCTTGGTCCTTCCAGGCAGTACGGACGGCTGAACGTATCAGCCTATCAGTACGTATGGGTTATTTTTCATGTAATGTTGGGACCAGTCTGGACAGTCCATGGTCCGTTGAGTTAAATCCTTCCATTCGGCCTATCCTTTCATGGTTAAGGCTGATCCTATCAGTATGTATGGGTCGATTTTTCATGGCCTTATGGACCAGTCTGGACAGTCCTTGGTCCTTCCAGGCAGTACGGATGGCTGATCGTATCAGCCTATCAGTACGTATGGGTCATTTTTCATGTACTGATCGGACCAGTCTGGACAGTCCATGGTCCATTGATTTAAATCCTTCCATTCAGCCTATCCTTTCATGGGTAAGGCTGATCATATCAGCCTATCATTACGTGTGGGTCGATTTTTCATGGCCTGAAGGACCAGTCATGACAGTCCTTGGTCCATTCAGGCAGTACGGATGGATGATCCTATCAGCCTATCAGTACGTATGGGTCATTTTTCATTTACTAATGCGACCAGTCTAGACAGTCCATGGTCCGTTGAGTTAAATCCTTCCATTCAGTACATATAAGGTTGATCATATCAGCCTATAAGTATGTGTGGGTCGATTTTTCATGGCGTGATGGACCAGTCTGGACAGTCCTTGGTCCATCCAGGCAGTACGGATGGCTGATCGTATCCGCTTATCAGTACGTATGGTTCATTTTTCATGTACTGGTGGGACCAGTCTGGACAGTCCGTGGTCCGTTGAGTTAACTCCTTCCATTTAGTACGGATAAGGCTGATCATATCTGCCTATCAGTGAGTGTGGGTAGATTTTTCATGGCCAGATGGACTAGTCTGGACAGTCTTTGGTCCTTCTAGGCAGTACGGATGGCTGATCGTATCAGCCTATCAGTAAGTATGGCTCATTTTTCTTGTATTGATGGGACCAGTCTGGACACTCCATGGTCCGTTAAGTTAAATCATTTCATTCAATATGGATAAGGTTGATCATATCAGCCTATCAGTACGTGTGGGTCGATTTTTCATGGCCTAAATGACCAGTCTGGACAGTCCTTGGTCCTTTCATTTACTGATGGGACCAGTCTGGACAGTCCATGGTATGTTGGGTTAAATACTTCCATTCAGTACGTATAAGGCTGATCATATCAGCCTATCAATACGTATGGGTCGATTTTTCATGGCCTGATGGACCAGTCTGGACAGTCCTTGGTCATTCCAGGCAGTATGGATGGCTGATCGTATCAGCCTATCAGTACGTATGGGTCATTTTTTCATTTACTGATGGGACCAGTCTGAACAGTCCATGGTCCGTTGAGTTGAATCCTTCCATTCGGCCTATCCTTTCATGGTTAAGGCTGATCCTATCAGTATGTATGGGTCGATTTTTCATGGCCTGATGGACTAGTCTGTACAGTCCTTGGTCCTTTCTGGCAGCACGGATGGCTGATCGTATCATCCTATCAGTACGTATGGGTAATTTTTCATGTACAGATGAGACCAGTCTTGACAGTCCATGGTCCGTTGAGTTAAACCCTTCCATTCAGTATGGATAAAGCTGATCACATTAGCCTATCAGTACGTGTGGGTCAATTTTTCATGGCCTGATGGACCAGTGTGGACAGTCCTTGGTCCATCCAGGAAATACGGATGGCTAATCATATTAGCCTATCAGTACGTATGGTTCATTTATCATGTACTGATTGGACCAGTCTGGACAGTCCATGGTCCGTTGAGTTAAATCCTTCCATTCAGTACGGATAAGCCTGATCATATCAGCCTATAGTACGTGTGGGTCAATTTTTCAAGGCCAACTGGACTAGTCTGGACAGTCCTTGGTCCTTCCAGGCAGTACATATGGCTGATTGTATCAGTCTATCAGTACGTATGGGTCAGTTTTTCATGTACTGATGGGACCAGTCTGGACAGTCCATGGTATGTTGAGTTAAATCCTTCAATTCAGTACGGTTAATGTTGTTCATATCAGCCTATCGGTACGCATGGGTCGATTTTTNAGTCCTTGGTCCTTCCAGGCAGTACATATGGCTGATTGTATCAGTCTATCAGTACGTATGGGTCAGTTTTTCATGTACTGATGGGACCAGTCTGGACAGTCCATGGTATGTTGAGTTAAATCCTTCAATTCAGTACGGTTAATGTTGTTCATATCAGCCTATCGGTACGCATGGGTCGATTTTTCATGGCCTGATGGACCAGTCCGGACAGTCCTTGGTCCTTCCAGGCAGTACGGATGGCTGATCGTATCAGCCTATCAGTACGTATGGGTCAGTTTTTCATGAACTGATGGGACCAGTCTGGACAGTCCATGGTATATTGAGTTAAATCCTTCCATTCAGTACGGTTAGGGATGATCATATCAGCCTATCAGTACGTATGGGTCGATTTTTCATGGCCTGATGGACGAGTCTGGACAGTCCTTGGTCCTTCCAGGCAGTACGGATGGCTGATCGTATCAGCCTATCAGTATGTATGGGTCATTTTTCATGTAATGATGGGACCAGTCTGGACAGTCCATGGTTCATTGAGTTAAATCTTTCCATTCAATATGGATAAGGTTGATCGTATAAGCCTATCAGTCTGTATGGGTTGATTTTTCATGGCCTGATGCACCAGTCTGGACAGGCCTTGGTCCATCCAGGCAATACAGATGGATGATCCTATCAACCTGTCAGTACGTATGGGTCATTTTTCATGTACTGATTGGACCTGTCTGGACAGTCCATGGTCCGTTGAGTTTAATCCTTCCATTCAGTTTGGATAACACTGATCATATCAGCCAATCAGTATGTGTGGGTCAATTTTTCATGTCAAGATGGACCAGTGTGGACAGTCCTTGGTCCTTCCAGGCAGTACGGATGGCTGATCGTATCAGCTAATCAGTACGTATGGGTCATTTTTCATGTAATGATGGGACCAGTCTGGACAATCCATGGTCCATTGAGTTAAATCCTTCCATTCAATACGGATAAGGCTGATCATATTAGCCTATCAGTACGTGTGGGTCGATTTTTCATGGCCTGATGGACCAGTCTGGACAGTCTTTGGTCCATCCAGGCAGTATGGATGGATGATTCTATCAACCTGTCAGTACGTATGGGTCATTTTTCATGTACTGATTGGACCTGTCTGGACAGTCCATGGTCTGTTGAGTTAAATCCTTCCATTCAGTTTGGATAAGGCTGATCATATCAGCCTATCTGTATGTGTGGGTCGATTTTTCATGGCAAGATGGACCAGTGTTGACAGTCCTTGGTCCTTCCAGGCAGTACGGATGGCTGATCGTATCAGCTTATCATGACGTATGGGTTATTTTTCATGTAATAATGGGACCAGTCTGGACAATCCGTGGTCCGTTGAGTTAAATCCTTCCATTCAGTACGGATAAGGATGATCATATCAGCCTATAGTACGTGTGGGTCAATTTTTCAAGGCCAAATGGACTAGTCTGGACAGTCCTTGGTCCTTCCAGGCAGTACATATGGCTGATTGTATCAGTCTATCAGTACGTATGGGTCAGTTTTTCATGTACTGATGGGACCAGTCTGGACAGTCCATGGTATGTTGAGTTAAATCCTTCAATTCAGTACGGTTAATGTTGTTCATATCAGCCTATCGGTACGCATGGGTCGATTTTTCATGG
>MU105947.1:57131-72998 GCA_012274485.2 Sinapis alba | reverse complement strand
CCTTGGTCCTTCCAGGCAGTACGGATGGCTGCTCGTATCAGCCTATCAGTACGTATGGGTCAGTTTTTCATGAACTGATGGGACCAGTCTGGACAGTCCATGGTATGTTGAGTTAAATCCTTCCATTCAGTACGGTTAAGGCTGATCATATCAGCCTATCAGTACGTATGGGTCAATTTTTCATGGCCTGATGGACCAGTCTGGACAGTCTTTGGTCCTTCTAGGCGGTACGGATGGCTGATCGTATCAGCCTATCAGTATGTAAGGGTCATTTTTCATGTAATGATGGGACCAGTCTGGACAGTCCATGGTCCGTTGAGTTAAATCTTTCCATTCAATATGGATAAGGCTGATGGTATAAGCCTATCAGTCTGTATGGGTTGATTTTTCATGGCCTGATGCACCAGTCTGGACAGTCCTTGGTCCATCCAGGCAGTACGGATGGATGATCCTATCAACCTGTCGGTACGTATGGGTCATATTTCATGTACTGATTGGACCTGTCTAGACAGTCCATGGTCTGTTGAGTTAAATCATTCCATTCAGTTTGGATAACACTGATCATATCAGCCAATTAGTATGTGTGGGTCGATTTTTCATGTCAAGATGGACCAGTGTGGACAGTCCTTGGTCCTTCCAGGCAGTACGGATGGCTGATAGTATCAGGTAATCAGTACGTATGGGTCATTTTTTATGTAATGATGGGACCAGTCTGGACAATCCATGGTCCGTTGAGTTAAATCCTTCCATTTAATACGGAAAAGGCTGATCATATCAGCCTATCAGTACGTGTGGGTCGATTTTTCATGGCCAAATCGACTAGTCTGGACAGTCCTTGGTCCTTCCAGGCAGTACGGATGGCTGATTGTATCAGCCTATCAGTACGTATGGGTCAGTTTTTCATGTACTGATGGGACCAGTCAGGACAATACATGGTATGTTGAGTAAAATCCTTCCATTCAGTATGGGTAATGTTGTTCATATCAGCCTATCAGTACGCATGGGTTGGTTTTTCATGTCCTGATGGACCAGTCTAGACAGTCCTTGGTCCTTCCAGGCAGTACGGATGGCTGATTGTATCAGCCTATCAGTACGTATGGGTCATTTTCCATGTTCTGATGGGACCAGTCTGGACAGTCCATGGTCCGTTGAGTTAAATCCTTCCATTCGTTATGGATAAGGCTGATCATATCAGCCTATCAGTACATGTGGGTCAATTTTTCATGGCCTAAATGACCAGTCTGGACAGTCCTTGGGCCTTCCAGGCAGTACGGAAGGCTGATTGTGTCAGCCTATCAGTACGTATGGGTCATTTTTCATGTACTGATGTGACCAGTCTGGACAGTCCATGGTCCGTTGAGTTAAATCTTTCCATTCAATATGGATAAGGCTGATCGTATAAGCCTATCAGTCTGTATGGGTTGATTTTTCATGGCCTGATGCACCAGTCTGGACAGTCCTTGGTCCACCCAGGCAGTACGGATGGATGATCCTATCAACCTGTCAGTATGTATGGGTCATTTTTCATGTACTGATTGGACCTGTCTGGACAGTCCATGGTCTGTTAAGTTAAATCCTTCCATTCAGTTTTGATAACACTGATCACATCAGCCAATCAGTATGTGTGGGTCGATTTTTCATGTCAAGATGGACCAGTGTGGACAGTCCTTGGTCCTTCCAGGCAGTACGGATGGCTGATCGTATCAGGTAATCAGTACGTATGGGTCATTTTTCATGTAATGATGGGACCAGTCTGGACAATCCATGGTCCGTTGAGTTAAATCCTTCCATTCAATACGGATAAGGCTGATCATATCAGCCTATCAGTACGTGTGGGTCGATTTTTCATGGCTAAATGGACTAGTCTGGACAGTCCTTGGTCCTTCCAGGCAGTACGGATGGCTGATTGTATCAGCCTATCAGTACGTATGGGTCAGTTTTTCATGTACTGATGGGACCAGTCTGGACAATACATGGTATGTTGAGTAAAATCCTTCCATTCAGTATGGTTAATGCTGTTCATATCAGCCTATCAGTACGCATGGGTTGATTTTTCATGGCCTGATGGACCAGTCTGGACAGTCTTTCGTTCTTCCAGGCAGTACGGATGGCTGATCGTATCAGCCTATCAGTACGTATGGGTCATTTTCCATGTTCTGATGGGACCAGTATGGACAGTCCACGGTCCGTCGAGTTAAATCCTTCCATTCATTATGGATAAGGCTGATCATACCAGCCTATAATTACGTGTGGGTCGATTTTTAATGGCCTAAATGACCAGTCTGGACAGTCCTTGGTCCTTCCAGGCAGTACGGAAGGCTGATCTTGTCAGCCTATCAGTACGTATGGGTCACTTTTTCATGAACTGATGGGACCAGTGTGGACAGTCCATGGTATGTTGAGTTAAATCCTTCCATTCATTACGGTTAAGGCTAACCATATCAGCCTATCAGTACGTATGGGTCGATTTTTCATGGCCTGATGGACCAGTCTGGACAGTCCTTCGTCCTTCCAGATAGTACGGATGGTTGTTCGTATCATCCTATCAGTACGTATGGGTCATTTTTTATGTAATGGTGGGACCAGTCTGGACAGTCCATGGTCCGTTGAGTTAAATCCTTCCATTCAATATGGATAAGGCTGATCATATCAGCCTATCAGTATGTGTGGGTCGATTTTTCATAGCCAAATGGACTAGTCTGGACTGTCCTTGGTCCTTCCAGGCAATACGGATGGCTGATTGTATCAGCCTATCAGTACGTATGGGTCAGTTTTTCATGTACTGATGGGACCAGTCTGGACAGTCCATGGTCTGTTGATTTTAATCCTTCCATTCAGCATGGTTAAGGCTGATCATATCAGCCTATCAATCGTATGGGTTGATTTTTCATGGCCTGATGGACCAGTCTGGACAGTCCTTGGTCCTTCCAGGCAGTACGGATGGCTGATCGTATCAGCCTATCAGTACCTATGGGTCATTTTTTCATGTACTAATGGGACCAGTCTGGACAGTCCATGGTCCGTTGAGTTAAATCCTTCCATTTGGCCTATTCTTTCATGGTTAAGGCTGATCCTATCAGTACGTATGGGTCAATTTTTCATTGCCTGATGGACCAGTCTGTACAGTCCTTGGTCCTTTCTGGCAGCACGGATGGCTGATCGTATCATCCTATCAGTACGTATGGGTAATTTTTCATGAACAGATAGGACCAGTCTTGACAGTCCATGGTCCGTTGAGTTAAATCCTTCCATTCAGTACGGATAAGGCTTATCATATTAGCCTATCAGTACGTGTGGGTCGATTTTTCATGGCCTTATGGACCAGTCTGGACAGTCCTTGGTCCATCCAGGCAATACGGATGGCTGATCATATTAGCCTATCAGTACGTATGGTTCATTTTTCATGTACTGATGGGACCAGTCTGGACAGTCCATGGTCCGTTGAGTTAAATCCTTCCATTCAGTACGGATAAGGCTGATCATATCAGCCTATCAGTACGTGTGGGTCGATTTTTCATGGCCTGAATGACAAGTCTGTACAGTCCTTGGTCCTTCAAGGCAGTACGGATGGCTGATTGTTTCAGCCTATCAGTACGTATGGGTCAGTTTTTCATGTACTGATGGGACCAGTCTGCACAGTTCATGGTATGTTGAGTTAAATCCTTCCATTCAGTACGGTTAATGTTGTTCATATCAGCCTATCAGTACGCATGGGTCGATTTTTCATGGCCTGATGGAGCAGTCTAGACAGTCCTTGGTCCATCCAGGCAATACGGATGGCTGATCATATTAGCCTATCAGTACGTATGGTTCATTTTTCATGTACTGATGGGACAAGTCTGGACAGACCATGGTCCGTTGAGTTAATTCCTTCCGTTCAATACGGATAAGGCTGATCATATCAGCCTATCAGTACGTGTGGGTCGTTTTTTCGTGGCCTGAAGGACCAGTCAGGACAGTCCTTGGTCCATCAAGGCAGTACGAATGGCTGATTGTATCAGCCTATCAGTACGTATGGGTCATTTTTTCATGTACTAATGGGACAAGTCTTGACAGTCCATGGTCCATTGAGTTAAATTCTTCCATTCAGTATGGATAAGGCTTATATATCAGCCTATCAGTACGTGCGGGTCGATTTTTCATGGCCTGAATCACTTATCTGGATAGTCCTTGGTCCATCCAGGCAGTATGGATGGATGATCCTATCAGCCTATCAGTACGTATGGATCATTTTTCATGTACTGATGGGACCAGTCTACACAGGCCATGGTCCGTTGAGTTAAATCGTTCCATTCAGTACGGATAAGGTTGATCATATC
Source organism: Sinapis alba (assembly GCA_012274485.2). Taxonomy (NCBI): domain Eukaryota; kingdom Viridiplantae; phylum Streptophyta; class Magnoliopsida; order Brassicales; family Brassicaceae; genus Sinapis; species Sinapis alba. The sequence goes on along the minus strand of MU105947.1, from coordinate 68,679 downwards.
AGCCTATCAGTCTGTTTGGGTCGATTTTTTATGGCCTGATGGACCAGTCTGGACAGCCCTTGGTCCTTCCAGGAAGTACAGATGGCTGATCGTATCAACCTATCAGTACGTATGGGTCATTTTCCATGTACTGATGGGACCAGTCTGGACAGTCCATGGTCCGTTGAGTTAAATCCTTCCATTCAGTATGGATAAGCCTATTTATATCAGTCTATCAGTACGTGTGGGTCGATTTTTCATGGCCTGAATGACCAGTCTGGACAGTCCTTGGTCCTTCCAGGCAGTACGAAAGGCTGATTGTGTCATCCTATCAGTACGTATGGGTCAGGTTTTCATGTACTAATGGGACCAGTCTGGACAGTCCATGGTATGTTGAGTTAAATCCTTCCACTCAATATTGATAAGGCTGATATATCAGCCTATCATTACGTGTGGGTCGATTTTTCATGGCCTGAATGACCAGTCTGGACAGTTCTAGGTCTATCCAGGCAGTGCGGATGGATGATCCTATCAGCCTATCAGTACGTATGGGTCATATTTCATGTATTGACGGGACCAGTCTAGACAGTCCATGGTCCGTTGAGTTAAATCCTTCCATTCAGTACAGATAAGGCTGATCATATTAGCCTATCAGTGCGTGTGGGTCAATTTTTCATGGCCTGGTGAACCAGTGTGGACAGTCCTTGGTCCATCCAGGCAATACTGATGGCTGATCATATCAGCTTATCAGTACGTATGGTTCATTTTTCATGTATTGATGGACCAGTCTGGACAGTCCATGGTCCGTAGAGTTAAATCCTTCCATTCAGTATGGGTAAGGCTTATCATATCAGCCTATCAGTGTGTGTGGGTAGATTTTTCATGGCCAGATGGACTAGTCTGGACAGTCCTTGATCCTTCCAAGCAGTACGGATGGATGATCGTATCAGCCTATCAGTACTTATGGGTCATTTTTCATGTACTAATGGGACCAGTCTGGACAGTCCATGGTCCATTAAGTTAAATCCTTCCATTCAGTATCGATAAGGCTGGCCATATCAGCCTATCAATAAGTGTGGGTCGATTTTTCATGGCCTGAATGACAAGTCTGGCCAGTCCTTGGTCCTTCCTGGCTGTACAGATGGCTGATTGTATCAGCCAATCAGTACGTACGTATTGGTCAGTTTTTCATGTACTGATAGGACCAGTTTGGACAGTCCATGGTATGTTTAGTTAAATCCTCCCATTCAGTATGGTGATTGTTGTTCATATCAGCCTATCAATACGCATGGGTCGATTTTTCATGGCCTGATGGACCAGTTTGGACAGTCCTTGGTCCTTCCAGACAGTACGGATGGCTGATCGTATCAGCCTATCAGTACGTATGGGTCATTTTTCATGTACTGATGGGACCAGTCTGGACAATCCTCCATGGTCCGTTGAGTTAAATCCTTCCATTCAGTACGGATAAGGCTGATCATATCAGCCTACCAGTACGTGTGGGTTGATTTTTCATGGCCTGATGGACAAGTCAGGACAGTCCTTGGTCCATCCAAGTAGTACGGATGGCTGATAGTATCAGCCTATCAGTACGTATCGGTCATTTTTTCATGTACTGATGGGAGAAGTCTGGACAGTCCATGGTCCATTGAGTTAAATTCTTCCATTCAGTATGGATAAGGCTGATATATCAGCCTATCAGTACATGTGGGTCGATTTTTCGTGCCCTGAATGACTTTTCTGGACAGTCCTTGGTCCATCCAGGCAGTACGGATGGATGATCCTATCAGCCTATCAGTACGTATGGGTCATTTTTCATGTACTGATGGGACTAGTCTGGACAATCCTCCATGGTCCGTTGAGTTAAATCCTTCCATTCAGTACGGATAAGGCTGATCATATCAGCCTATCAGTACGTGTGGGTCGATTTTTCATGGCCTGATGGACCAGTCAGGACAGTCCTTGGTCCATCCAAGTAGTACGGATGGCTGATTGTATCAGCGTATCAGTACGTATGGGTCATTTTTTCCATGTAATGATGGGACAAGTCTTGAGAGTCCATGGTCCGTTGAGTTAAATTCTTCCATTCAGTATGCATAAGGCTGATATATCAGCCTATCAATACGTGTGGGTCGAATTTTCGTGGCCTGAATGACTTTTCTGGACAGTCCTTGGTCCATCCAGGAAGTACGGATGGATGATCCAATCAGCCTATCAGTATGTATGGGTCATTTTTCATGTTTTGATGGGACAAGTCTGGACAGGCCATGGTCCGTTTAGTTAAATCCTTCGACTCAGTACGGATAAGGCTGATCAGATCAGCTTGTCAGTACGTCTGGGTCGATTTTTCGTGGCCTGAAGGACCAGTCATGACAGTCCTTGGTCCATCCAGGCAGTACGGATGGCTGATTGTATCAGCCTATCAGTACGTATGGGTCATTTTTTTATGTACTAATGGGACAAGTCTTGATAGTCCATTGTCCGTTGAGTTAAATTCTTCCTTTCAGTATGGATAAGGCTGATATATCAGCCTATCAGTACGTGTGGGTCAATTTTACATGGCCTGAATCACTTGTCTGGACAGTCCTTGGTCCATCCAGGCAGTACAGATGGATGATCCTATCAGCCTATCAGTACATATGGGTCATTTTTCATGTACTGATGGGACCAGTCTAGACAGTCCATGGTCCTTTGAGTTAAATCCTTCCATTCAGTACGGATAAGGCTGATCATATCAGCCTATCATTCCGTGTGGGTCAATTTTTTATGGCCTGACAGACCAGTCTGGACAGTCCTTGGTCCATCCAGGCAGTACAAATAGCTGATCGTATATTCCTATCAGTACATATGGTTCATTTTTCATGTACTGATGGTGCCAGTCTGGACAGTCCATGGTCCGTTGAGTTAAATCCTTCCATTCAGTACGGATAAGGATGAACAGATCAGCTTATCAGTACATTTGGGTAGATTTTTCATGGCCAGATGGACTAGTCTGGACAGGCCTTGGTCCTTCCAGGCAGTACGGATGGCTGATCGTATCAACCTATCAGTACGTATGGGTCATTTTCCATGTACTGATGGGACCAGTCTGGACAGTCCATGGTCCGTTGAGTTAAATCCTTCCATTCAGTATGGATAAGGCTGATCATATCAGCCTATCAGTACGTGTGGGTCAATTTTTCGTGGCTTGAATGACAAATCTGGACAGTCCTTGGTCCTTCCAGGCAGTACGGAAGGCTGATTGTATCAGCCTATCAGTACGTATTGGTCAGTTTTTCATGTACTGATGGGACCAGTCTTGACAGTCCATGGTCTGTTGAGTTAAATCCTTCCATTCAGTACGGTTAAGGCTGATCATATCAGCCTATAAATACGTATGGGTCGATTTTTCATGGCCTGATGGACCAGTCTGGACAGTCCTTGGTCCGTTGAGTTAAATCTTTCCATTCAATATGGATAAGGCTGATCGTATAAGCCTATCAGTCTGTATGGGTTGATTTTTCATGGCTTGATGCACCAGTCTGGACAGTCCTTGGTCCACCCAGGTAGTACGGATGGATGATCCTATCAACCTGTCAGTACGTATGGGTCATTTTTCATGTACTGATTGGACCTGTCTGGACAGTCCATGGTCTGTTGAGTTAAATCCTTCCATTCAGTTTTGATAACACTGATCATATCAGCCAATCAGTATGTGTGGGTCGATTTTTCATGTCAAGATGGACCAGTGTGGACAGTCCTTGGTCCTTCCAGGCAGTACGGATGGCTGATCGTATCAGGTAATCAGTACGTATTGGTCATTTTTCATGTAATGATGGGACCAGTCTGGACAATTCATGGTCCGTTGAGTTAAATCCTTCCATTCAATACGGATAAGGCTGATCATATCAGCCTATCAGTACGTGTGGGTCGATTTTTCATGGCCAAATGGACTAGTCTGGACAGTCCTTGGTCCTTCCAGGCAGTATGGATGGCTGATTGTATCAGCCTATCAGTACGTATGGGTCAGTTTTTCATGTACTGATGGGACCAGTCTAGACAATACATGGTATGTTGAGTAAAATCCTTCGATTCAGTATGGGTAATGCTGTTCATATCAGCCTATCAGTACGCATGGGTTGGTTTTTCATGGCCTGATGGACCAGTCTGGACAGTCCTTGGGATTAAACTCAACAGAACATGGACTGTCCAGACTGGTCCCATCAATAAACAAAAAATGACCCATACATATAATAAACTGATACGTTCTGCCATCCGTATGGCCTGGATGGACCAAGAACTGTCCAGACCTGTCCATCAGGCCATGAAAAATCGACCCATACGTACTGATAGGCTGATATGATCAGCCTTAACCGTACTGAATGGAAGGATTTAACTCAACGGACAATGGCCTGTCCGGACTGGTCCCATCAGTACATGAAAAATGACCCATACGTACTGATAGGTTGATACAATTAGCCATCCGTACTGCCTTGATGGACCAAGGACTCTCTAAAATGGGTCATCGGGCCATAAACAATCGACCAATACGTACTGATAGGCTGATATGATCAGCCTTATCCGTACTAAATGGAAGGATATAGCTCAACGTACCATGGACTGTTCGGACTGGTCCCATCAGTACATGAAAAATGACCCACAGTTACGTATAAGCTGATACGATCAGCCATCCCTACTGCCTGGAAGGACCAAGGACTGTCCAGACTGGTCCTTCAGGCCACGAAAAATCGACCCACACGTACTGATAGGCTGATATTATCAGCCTTCTCCGTACTGAATGGAAGGATTTAACTCAAACGGACCATGGACTGTCCAGACTTGTCCCAACAGTACATGAAAAATGACCCATACGTACTGATAGGCTTATACGATCAGCCATCCATACTGCCTGGAAGGACCAAGGACTGTCAAGATTGGTCGATCAGGCCATGAAAAATCGACCCATGCGTACTGATAGGCTGATATGAACATCATTAACCGTACTGAATGGAAGGATTTAACTCAACATACCATGGACTGTCCAGACTGGTCCCATCAGTACATGAAAACCTGTCCCATACGTACTGATAGGATGCCACAATCAGCCTTCCGTACTGCCTGGAAGGACCAAGGACTGTCCAGATTTGTCATTCAAGCCATGAAAAATCGACCCACACGTACTGATAGGCTGATATATCAGCCTTATCCATACTGAAAGGAGGAATTTAACTCAACGGACAATGGACTATCAAGACTTGTCCCATTAGTACATGAAAAAATGACCCATACGTACTCATAGGCTGATACAATCAGCCATCCGTACTGCCTGGATGGACCAAGGACTGTCATGACTGGTCCTTCAGGCCACGAAAAATCGACCCAGACGTACTGACAAGCTGATCTGATCAGCCTTATCCGTACTGAGTGGAAGGATTTAACTAAACGGACCATGGCCTGTCCAGACTTGTCCCATCAAAACATGAAAAATGACTCATACATACTGATAGGCTGATTGGATCGTCCATCCGTACTTCCTGGATGGACCAAGGACTGTCCAGAAAAGTCATTCAGGCCACGAAAAATCGACCCACACGTATTGATAGGCTGATATATCAGCCTTATGCATACTGAATGGAAGAATTTAACTCAACGGACCATGGACTGTCAAGACTTGTCCCATCATTACATGGAAAAATGACCCATACGTACTGATAAGCTGATACAATCAGCCATCCGTACTACTTGGATGGACCAAGGACTGTCCTGACTGGTCCATTAGGCCATGAAAAATCGACCCACACGTATTGATAGGCTGATATGATCAGCCTTATCCGTACTGAATGGAAGGATTTAACTCAACGGACCATGGAGGATTGTCCATACTAGTCCCATCAGTACATGAAAAATGACCCATACGTACTGATAGGCTGATAGGATCATCCATCCGTACTGTCTGGATGGACCAAGGACTGTCCAGAAAAGTCATTCAGGGCACAAAAAATCGACTGACATGTACTGATAGGCTGATATATCAGCCTTATCCATACTGAATGGAAGAATTTAACTCAACGGACCATGGACTGTCCAGACTTGTCCCATCAGTACATGAAAAAATGACCGATACGTACTGATAGGCTGATACTATCAGCCATCCGTACTACTTGGATGGACCAAGGACTGTCCTGACTGGTCCATCAGGCCATGAAAAATCAACCCACACGTACTGATAGGCTGATATGATCAGCCTTATCCGTACTGAATGGAAGGATTTAACTCAACGGACCATGGAGGATTGTCCAGACTGGTCCCATCAGTACATGAAAAATGACCCATACGTACTGATAGGCTGATACGATCAGCCATCCGTACTGCCTGGAAGGACCAAGGACTGTCCAAACTGGTCCATCAGGCCATGAAAATCGACCCATGCGTATTGAGAGGCTGATATGAACAACAATCACCATACTGAATGGGAGGATTTAACTCAACATACCATGGACTGTCCAAAATGGTCCCATCAGTACTTGAAAAACTGACCAATACGTACTGATAGGCTGATACAATCAGCCATCTGTACAGCCAGGAAGGACCAAGGACTGGCCAGACTGGTCATTCAGGCCATGAAAAATCGACCCACACTTATTGATAGGCTGATATGGCCAGCCTTATCCATACTGAATGGAAGGATTTAACTTAATGGACCATGGACTGTCCAGACTGGTCCCATTAGTACATGAAAAATGACCCATAAGTACTGATAGGCTGATACTATCATCCATCCGTACTGCTTGGAAGGACCAAGGACTGTCCAGACTAGTCAATCTGGCCATGAAAAATCTACCCACACACAGTGATAGGCTGAATGATAAGCCTTACCCGTACTGAATGGAAGGATTTAACTCTACGGACCATGGACTGTCCAGACTGGTCCCATCAATACATGAAAAATGAACCATACGTACTGATAAGCTGATATGATCAGCCATCCGTATTGCCTAGATGGACCAAGGACTGTCAACACTGGTTCACCAGGCCATGAAAAATTGACCCACACGCACTGATAGGCTAATATGATCAGCCTTATCTGTACTGAATGGAAGGATTTAACTCAACGGACCATGGACTGTCTAGACTGGTCCCGTCAATACATGAAAAATGCCCATACGTACTGATAGGCTGATAGGACCATCCATCCGCACTGCCTGGATAGACCTAGAACTGTCCAGACTGGTCATTCAGGCCATGAAAAATCGACCCACACGTAATGATAGGCTGATATATCAGCCTTATCCATATTGAGTGGAAGGATTTAACTCAGCATACCATGGACTGTCCAGACTGGTCCCAGTAGTACATGAAAACCTGACCCATACGTACTGATAGGATGACACAATCAGCCTTCCGTCCTGCCTGGAAGGACCAAGGACTATCCAGACTGGTCATTCAGGCCATGAAAAATCGACCCACACGTACTGATAGGCTGAAATAAATAGCCTTATCCATACTGAATGGAAGGATTTAACTCAACGGACCATGGACTGTCCAGACTGGTCCCATCAGTACATGGAAAATGACCCATACGTACTGATAGGTTGATACGATCAGCCATCTGTACTGCCTGGAAGGACCAAGGGCTGTCCAGACTGGTCCATCAGGCCATAAAAAATCGACCCACACAGACTGATAGGCTGATATGATCAACCTTATCCGTACTGAATGGAAGGATTTAACTCAACGGACCATGGCCTGTCCAGACTTGTCCCATCAGTACATGAAAAATGACCCATACTTACTGATAGGCTGATACGATCAGCCATACGTACTGGCAGGAAGGACCAAGGACTGTCTAGACTGGTCCATCAGGCCATGAAAAATCGACCCATGCGTACTGATAGGCTGATATGAACAACATTAACCGTACTGAATGGAAGGATTTAACTCAACATACCATGGACTGTGCAGACTGGTCCCATCAGTACATGAAAAACTGACCCATACGTACTGATAGGCTGAAACAATCAGCCATCCGTACTGCCTGGAAGGACCAAGGACTGTACAGACTTGTCATTCAGGCCATGAAAAATCGACCCACACGTACTGATAGGCTGATATGATCAGCCTTATCCGTACTGAATGGAAAAATTTAACTCAACGGACCATGGACTGTCCAGACTGGTCCCATCAGTACATGAAAAATGAACCATACGTACTGATAGGCTAATATGATCAGCCATCCGTATTGCCTGGATGGACCAAGGACTGTCCAGACTGGTCCATCAGGCCATGAAAAATTGACCCACACGTACTGATAGGCTAATATGATAAGCCTTATCCGTACTGAATGGAAGGATTTAACTCAACGGACCATGGACTGTCAAGACTGGTCCTATCTGTTCATGAAAAATTACCCATACGTACTGATAGGATGATACGATCAGCCATCCGTTCTGCCAGAAAGGACCAAGGACTGTACAGACTGGTCCATCAGGCAATGAAAAATTGACCCATACGTACTGATAGGATCAGCCTTAACCATGAAAGAATAGGCCAAATGGAAGGATTTAACTCAACAGACCATGGACTGTCCAGAATGGTCCCATTAGTACATGAAAAAATGACCCATACGTACTGATAGGCTGATACGATCAGCCATCCGTACTGCCTGGAAGGACCAAGGACTGTCCAGACTGGTCCATCAGGCCATGAAAAATCAACCCATACGATTGATAGGCTGATATGATCAGCCTTAACCATACTCATACTGAATGGAAGGATTAAAATCAACAGACCATGGACTGTCCAGACTGCTCCCATCAGTACATGAAAAACTGACCCATACGTACTGATAGGCTGATACAATCAGCCATCCATATTGCCTGGAAGGACCAAGGACTGTCCAGACTAGTCCATTTGGCCATGAAAAATCGACCCACACATACTAATAGGCTGATATGATCAGCCATCCGTACTGCCTAGAAGGACCAAGGACTGTCCAGACTGGTCCATCAGGCCATGGAAAATTGACCTATACGTACTGATAGGCTGATATGAACAACATTAACCGTACCGAATGGAAGGATTTAACTCAACATACCATGGACTGTCCAGACTGGTCCCATCAGTACATGAAAAACTGACCCATACGTACTGATAGGCTGATACAATCAGCCATCCGTACTGCCTTGAAGGACCAAGGACTGTCCAGACTAGTCCATTTGGCCATGAAAAATCGACCCACACATACTAATAGGCTGATATGATCAGCCTTATCCATATTGAATGGAAGGATTTAACTCAACGGACCATGGACTGTCCAGACTGGTCCCATCATTACATAAAAAATGACCCATACGTACTGATAGGATGATACGATCAGCCATCCGTACTATCTGGAAGGACCAAGGACTGTCCAGACTGGTCCATCAGGCCATGAATAATCGACCCATACGTACTGATAGGCTGATATGGTTAGCCTTAACCGTACTGAATGGAAGGATTTAACTCAACATACCATGGACTGTCCACACTGGTCCCATCAGTTCATGAAAAAGTGACCCATACGTACTGATAGGCTGACACAATCAGCCTTCCGTACTGCCTGGAAGGACCAAGGACTGGCCAGACTGGTCATTTAGGCCATTAAAAATCGACCCACACGTAATTATAGGCTGATATGATCAGCCTTATCCATAATGAATGGAAGGATTTAACTCGACGGACCGTGGACTGTCCATACTGGTCCCATCAGAACATGGAAAATGACCCATACGTACTGATAGGCTGATACGATCAGCCATCCGTACTGCCTGGAAGAACGAAAGACTGTCCAGACTGGTCCATCATGCCATGAAAAATCAACCCATGCGTACTGATAGGCTGATATGAACAGCATTAACCATACTGAATGGAAGGATTTTACTCAACATACCATGTATTGTCCAGACTGGTCCCATCAGTACATGAAAAACTGACCCATACGTACAGATAGGCTGATACAATCAGCCATCCGTACTGCCTGGAAGGACCAAGGACTGTCCAGACTAGTCCATTTGGCCATGAAAAATCGACCCACACGTACTGATAGGCTGATATGATCAGCCTTATCCGTATTGAATCGAAGGATTTAACTCAACGGACCATGGATTGTCTAGACTGGTCCCATCGTTACATGAAAAATGACCCATACGTACTGATTACCTGATACGATCAGCCATCCGTACTGCCTGGAAGGACCATACTGTCCACACTGGTCTATCTTGACATGAAAAATCGACCCACACATACTGATTGGCTGATATGATCAGTGTTATCCAAACTGAATGGAAGGATTTAACTCAACAGACCATGTACTGTCCGGAGAGGTCCAATCAGTACATGAAAAATGACCCATACGTAATGACAGGTTGATAGGATCATCTATCCGTACTGCCTGGATGGACCAAGGACTGTCCAGACTGGTGCATCAGGCCATGAAAAATCAACCCATACAGACTGATCGGCTTATACGATCAGCCTTATCCATATTGAATGGAAAGATTTAACTCAACGGACTATGGACTGTCCAGACTGGTCCCATCATTACATGAAAAATGACCCATACGTACTGATAGGCTGATACGATCAGCCATCCGTACTGCCTAGAAGGACCAAGGACTGTCCAGACTGGTCCATCAGGCCATGGAAAATTGACCTATACGTACTGATAGGCTGATATGATCAGCCTTATCCGTACTGAATGGAAGGATTTAACTCAACATACCATGGACTGTCCAGACTGGTCCCATTAGTACATGAAAAATGAACCATACGTACTGATAGGCAGATACGATCAGCCATCCGTACTGCCTGGATGGACCAAGGACTGTCAAGACTGGTCCATCAGGCCATGAAAAATCGATCCATGCGTACTGATAGGCTGATATGAACAACATTAACCGTACCGAATGGAAGGATTTAACTCAACATACCATGGACTGTCCAGACTGGTCCCATCAGTACATGAAAAACTGACCCATACGTACTGATAGGCTGATACGATCAGCCATCCGTACTGCCTGGAAGGACCAAGGACTGTCAAGACTGGTCCATCAGGCCATGAAAAATCGACCCATGCGTACTGATAGGCTGATATGAACAACATTAACTATACCGAATGGAAGGATTTAACTCAACATACCATGGACTGTCCAGACTGGTCCCATCAGTACATGAAAAACTGACCCATACGTACTGATAGGCTGATACAATCAGCCATCCGTACTGCCTTGAAGGACCAAGGACTGTCCAGACTAGTCCATTTGGCCATGAAAAATCGACCCACACGTACTGATAGGCTGATATGATAAGCCTTATCCGTATTGAATGGAAGGATTTAACTCAACGGACCATGGACTGTCCAGACTGGTCCCATCATTACATGAAAAATGACCCATACGTACTGATTACCTGATACGATCAGCCATCCGTACTGCCTGGAAGGACCAAGAACTGTCCACACTGGTCCATCTTGACATGAAAAATCGACCCACGCATACTGATTGGCTGATATGATCAGTGTTATCCAAACTGAATGGAAGGATTTAACTCAACA
>MU105947.1:25139-49628 GCA_012274485.2 Sinapis alba | reverse complement strand
GCACTGAATGGAAGGATTTAACTCAACAGAACATGGACTGTCCAGACTGGTCCCATCAACAAACGAAAAATGACCCATACATACTGATAGGCTGATACGATCTGCCATCCGTACGGCCTAGATGGACCAAGGACTGTCCAGACATGTCCATCAGGCCATGGAAAATCGACCCATACGTACTGATAGGCTGATATGATCAGCCTTAACCGTACTGAATGGAAGGATTTAACTCAACGAACAATGGCCTGTCCGGACTGGTCTTATCAGTACATGAAAATGACCCATACGTACTGATAGGTTGATACAATTAGCCATCCGTACTGCCTTGATGGACCAAGGACTCTCCAACTGGGTAATCAGGCCATAAACAATCGACTAATATGTACTGATAGGCTGATATGATCAGCCTTATCCGTACTGAACGGAAGGATATAGCTCAACGGACCATGGACTGTTCGGACTTGTCCCATCAGTACATGAAAAATGACCCACACTTACTGATAGGCTGATACGATCAGCCATCCGTACTGCCTGGAAGGACCAAGGACTGTCAAAACTGGTCCATCGGGCCATGAAAAATCGTCCCACACGTACAGATACGCGTATTTGATAAGCCTTATCCGCATTGAATGGAAGGATTTAACTCAACGGACCATGGACTGTCCGGACTGGTCCCATCAGTACATGAAAAATGACCTATACGAACTGATAGGTTGATAAAATTAGCCATCCGTACTGCCTGGATGGACCAAGGACTCTCTAGACTGGTCCATGAGGCCATGAAAAATCAACCCATACGTACTGATATGCTGATATGATCATCCCTATCTGTACTGAAATCAAGGATTTAACTCAAAGGACCATGGACAGTCTGGACTGGTCCCATCAGTACATGAAAAATGACCCATATGTACTGATAAGCTGATACGATCAGCCATCCGTACTGTCTGACAGGACCAAGGCCATAAACAATCGACCAATACGTATTGATAGGCAGATATAATCAGCCTTATCCTTACTGAATGGAAGTATATAGCTCAATGGACCATGGACTGTTCGGACTGGTCCCATCAGTACATGAAAAATGACCCATACTTGCTAATAGACTGATACGATCAGCCATCCGTACTGCCTGGAAGGACCAAGGACTGTCCATACTGGTCCATCAGGCCATGAAAAAACACCCCACACGTATTGATAGGCTGATATGATCAGCCTTATCCGCACTGAATGGAAGGATTTAACTCAACAGACCATGGACTGTCCAGACTGGTCCCATCAATACATGAAAACGGACCCATACATACTGATAGGCTGATACGATCAGCCATCTGTACGGCCTGGATGGACCAAGGACTGTCCAGACCTGTCCATCAGGCCATGAAAAAATTACCCATACGTACTGATAGGCTAATATGATCAGCCTTAACCGTACTGAATGGAATGATTTAACTCAACGGAGCATGGACTGTCCGGACTGGTCCCATCAGTACATGAAAAATGGTCCATACGTAATGATAGGTTGATACAATTAGCCATCCGTACTGCCTGGATTGACCAAGGACTCTCCAGACTGGTTCATCAATCCATAAACAGACGACCAATATGTACTGATAGGCTGATATGATCATCCTTATTCGTACTGAATTGAAGGATATTGCTCAACGGACCATGGACTGTTCGGACTGGTCCCATCAGTACATGAAAATGACCCATACTTACTGATAGGCTTATTTGATCATCCATCCATACTGCCTGAAAGGACCAAGAACAGTCCAGACTGGTCCATCGGGCCATTAAAAATTGTCCCACACGTACTGATAGGCTGATATGATCAGCCTTATCCGCACTGAATGGAAGGATTTAACTCAACGGACCATGGACTGTAGGTTCTGGTCCCATCAGTACATGAAAAATGACCCATACGTACTGATAGGTTGACAAAATTAGCCATCCGTACTGCCTGGATGGACCAAGGACTCTCCAGATTGGTCCATGAGGCCATGAAAAATAACCCCATACGTACTGATATGCTGATATGATAATCCTTATCCGTACTGAATGGAAGGATTTAACTCAACGGACCATGGACTGTCCGGACTGGTCCCATCAGTACATGAAAAATGACCCATACGTACTGATATGCTGATTTGATCAGCCATGCATACTGCCTGAAAGGACCAAGAACTGTCCAGGGTGGTCCATCGGGCCATTAAAAATCGTCCCACATGTACTGATAGGCTGATATGATCAGCCTTATCCCCACTGAATGGAAGGATTTAACTCAACACACCATGGACTGTCCAGACTGGTCCCATCAGTACATGAAAAATGACCCATACGTACTGATAGGTTGATAAAATTAGCCATTTGTACTGCCTGGATGGACCAAGGACACTCTAGGCTGGTCCATGAGGCCATTAAAAATCAATGAGTTGAATTTGAGACAAAGAAGGTGGATGGAATTTGTGGCCGATTATGATCTTGAGATTGCTTACCATTCCGGTAAAGCAAACTTGGTGGCCGATTCCTTGAGCCATAGAAGGGTTGAGCTATCAGTACGTATTGGTCGATTGTTTATGGCCTTATGGACCAGTCTGGACAGTCCTTCGTCCTGCCAGGCAGTACGGATGGCTGATCATGGTGCATCCTTTGATCAATCAGATCAGACACCTTGATCCATCATCTATGGATCAGGTCGTCTATCCTTTCCCATGATCAAATCACACACGGCCTTCCTTGTATAAACACACCGGCTCCATACTTGTGGTCCACGCCCACAAGTACTAGCCGTGCTCATCTCCTTTGCTTGCTGTTGGTTCCAAACGAATTGAACCTTGCACTCCCCATGGTTCCCCTTATACTAGGACGCCCATGTGACTCCTCAATGGGCCGGATCAATGGTTCACACCATGATCAAACCCAACACAATCCATGATCCATCATGGATCACTATCCAATGAATATCATCTAACTATCATCCCACATGGATGAGTTAGATCAGCAATAATCCGCCCCTTCTCTCAAGGTCCTGGATCCTTAGTTTGCGGCACAGTATATGGTCTTCAATGGGCTTGCCATACCTGGCCTTAATCACACTACAAGAGACAGCAATATAACTAGAAAGTAATCATAAACATGTTACCTTATCAATGATGTATGTAGATCGTATCAGCCTATCAGTATGTATGGGTAATTTTTCGTTTATTGATGGGACCAGTTTGGACAGTCCATGTTCTGTTGAGTTAAATCCTTACATTCAGTGCGGATAAGGCTTATCATATCAGCCTATCAGTACGGGTGGGACAATTTTTCATGGCCTGATGGACCAGTCTGGACAGTCCTTGGTCCTTCCAGGCAGTAGGGATGGCTGATCGTATCAGCCTATCAGTAAGTATGGGTCATTTTTCATGTACTGATGGGACCAGTCCAAACAGTCCATGGTCCGTTGAGCTATATCCTTCCATTCAGTACGGATAAGGCTGATCATATCAAACTATCAATACGTATTGGTCGATTGTTTATGGCCTTATGGACCAGTCTGGACAGTCCTTNCAGGCAGTAGGGATGGCTGATCGTATCAGCCTATCAGTAAGTATGGGTCATTTTTCATGTACTGATGGGACCAGTCCAAACAGTCCATGGTCCGTTGAGCTATATCCTTCCATTCAGTACGGATAAGGCTGATCATATCAAACTATCAATACGTATTGGTCGATTGTTTATGGCCTTATGGACCAGTCTGGACAGTCCTTCGTACTGCCAGGCAGTACGGAGGGCTGATCGTATCAGCCTATCAGTAAGTATGGGTCATTTTTCATGTATTGATGGGACCAGTCCAAACAGTCCATGGTCCGTTGAGCTATATCCTTCCATTCAGTACGGATAAGGATGATCATATCAACCTATCAGTACGTATTGGTCGATTGTTTATGGCCTTATGGACCAGTCTGGACAGTCCTTGGTACTGCCAGGCAGTACGGATGGCTGATCGTATCAGCCTATCAGTACGTATGGTCATTTTTCATGTACTGATGGGACCAGTCCAGAATTTCCATGGTCCATTGAGTTAAATCCTTCCATTCAGTACGGATAAGGATGATCATATCTGCATATCAATACATATGGGTTGATTTTCATGGCCTCATTGACCAGTCTGAGAGTCCTTGGTCCATCCAGGCAGTACGGATGGCTAATTGTATCGACCTATCAGTACGTATGGGTCATTTTTCATTTACTGATGGGACCAGTCCAGTCATTCCATGGTCCGTTGAGTTAAATCCTTCCATTCAGTGCGGATAAGGCTGATAATATCAGCCAATCAGTACGTGTGGGACGATTTTTAATGGCGCGATGGACCAGTCTGGACAGTTCTTGGTCCTTTCAGGCAGTATGGATGGCTGATCAAATGAGTCTATCAGTAAGTATTGGTCATTTTCATGTACTGATGGGACCAGTCTGAACAGTCCATGGTCCGTTGAGCTATATCCTTCCATTCAGTGCGGATAAGGCTGATCATATCAGCCTATCAATACGTATTGGTCGATTGTTTATGGATTGATGAACCAGTCTGGAGAGTCCTTGGTCCATCCAGGCAGTACGGATGGCTAATTGTATCAACCTATTAGTACATATGGGTCATTTTTCATGTACTGATGGGACCAATCCGGACAGTCCATGGTCCGTTGAGTTAAATCCTTCCATTCAGTACGGTTAAGGCTGATCATATCAGCCTATCAGTCTGTATGAGTCGATTTTTCATGGCCTGATGGACAGGTCTGGACAGTCCTTGGTCCATCCAGGCCGTACGGATGGCTGATCGTATCAGTCTATCAGTACGTATAGGTCAATTGTCATGTATTGATGGGACCAGTCTGGACACTCCATGGTCTGTTGAGTTAAATCCTTCCATTCAGTGCGGATAAGGCTGATCATATCAGCCTATAAGTACGTGTGGGACAATTTTTCATGGTCTGATGGACCAGTGTGGACAGTCCTTGGTCCTTCCAGGCAGTTCGGATGGCTGATCGTATCAGCCTATCAGTAAGTATTGGTCATTTTTCATGTACTGATGGGACCCGTCCGAACAGTCCATGGTCCATTGAGATATATCCTTCCATTTAGTACGGATAAGGCTGATCATATCAGCCTATCAGTACGTATTTGTCGATTGTTTATGGCCTTTTGGACCATTCTGGACAGTCCTTGGTCCTTCCAGGCAGTATGGATGGCTGATCGTATCAGCCTATCAGTACATATGGGTCATTTTTCATGTACCAGTCGAGACTGTCCATGGTCTGTTGAGTTAAATCCTTCCATTCAGTACGGATAAGGATGATCATATCAGCATACCAGTACGTACAAAATCCATGGTGATATGATCCCACTTCCATTCTGGAATAGGTAGATTCTGAAGTAACCCACTGGATACTTGATGCTCTGCCTTGACGAGTTGGCAAGTAGGACACTTAGCCACCCATTCAGACTTATCAGTCTTCATACGGGCCCAATGGTAATACCNTAGGTAGATTCTGAAGTAACCCACTGGGTACTTGATGCTCTGCCTTGACGAGTTGGAAAGTAGGACACTTAGCCACCCATTCGGCCACGTCAGTCTTCATACAGACCCAATGGTAATACCTCTTGATGTCCTTGTTTATCTTGTTCAGTCCAGGATGCACAGAGAACTTAGACTTATGAGACTGGCCCATAATCTCCTCCTTAAGTCCCCTTACATTTGGAACACTGATCCTCCCATGGACCAAGATTGTTACATCTTGTGCAACCTGGTACTCCGTCTTATCATTCAGAGCAACCTTCTGAAGTTTCTCATCCAAGCCTTGTGCTTGCTTAATCCTGGAAAGAAGATTAGCATGTTTCACTGCCTCCAAACCCAATGGCTCATCCTCGCTGGCCAATGTGTTCAGGTGCAATGTCCGGACTATCCCTTCAAGCACCTCTTCCTCCCTTTCAGCTGAGACCTCAACCCTTCTACGGCTCAAGGCATCGGCCACCAAGTTTGCTTTCCCGGGATGGTAAGCAATCTCAAGATCATAATCAGCCACAAATTCCATCCACCTTCTTTGTCTCAAATTCAACTCATTGATTTTTCATGGCCTCATGGACCTATCTGGAGAGTCCTTGGTCCATCCAGGCAGTACAAATGGCTAATTTTATCAACCTATCAGTACGTATGGGTAATTTTTCATGTACTGATGGGACCAGTCCGGACAGTCCATGGTCCGTTGAGTTAAATCCTTCCATTCAGTGGGGATAAGGCTGATCATATCAGCCTATCAGTACGTGTGGGACGATTTTTAATGGCCCGATGGACCAGTCTGGACAGTTCTTGGTCCTTTCAGGCAGTATGGATGGCTGATCATGGTGCATCCTTTGATCAATCAGATCAGACACCTTGATCCATCATCTATGGATCAGGTCGTCTATCCTTTCCCATGATCAGATCACACACGGTCTTTCTTGTATAAACACACCGGCTCCATACTTGTGGTCCATGCCCATAAGTACTAGCCTTGCTCATCTCCTTTGCTTGCTGTTGGTTCCAAACGAATTGAACCTTGCAATCCCCATGGCTCCCCTTATACTAGGACTCCCATGTGACTCCTCAATGGGCCGGATCAATGGTTCACACCATGATCAAACCCAACACAATCCATGATCCATCATAGATCTCTATCCAATGAATATCATCTAACTATCATCCCACATGGATGAGTTAGACCAGCAATGATCCGCCCCTTATCTCAGGGTCCTGGATCCATAGTTTGCAGCACAATATATGGTCTTCAATGGGCTTGCCATACCTGGCCTTAATCACACTACAAGAGACAGCAATATAACTAGAAAGTAATCATAAACATGTTACCTTATCAATGATGTCTGTAGATCTTGTGCCATCCCTTGTCAATTGCGGCCTTGATCTTCCAGAGTACACCTCCATCAAGTCTTATCACATACCTCCAGTATTGATAATATCCAATCAAGGGTCGCACCAAAGTTCCCATCCATGGAACTCCCATGAAACCAGTTTCTGCACTGCATCCGCCTTCAGGGCTGTCTTGGCCTTTGAGAGTGGAGTCCGGCCTTCTCCCTTCTCTCATTACCATTTGTGTGTTTTCTCAGAACACATAGGAAGCCTAGGACGTGTTCATCCATGATCAAATACCACCCAAGGGTCGTGCATCACTTCCCCCTTTGTTGCCCATGAAACTGCCTTTCTACACACATCTACCTTCAAGACTGTCTCAGCCATTGGAATTGAATCCCAGTCTTCTATATTCTCTCCTGGCTATTTGCGTGTGTTTTGTGGATAAATAAGGATGCACTGGCGTGCCTGAAAACCCACGGCCTTCACTGAATAATCATCCTTACCGGATTCCCCCAAACAAGCAATATCAGCCTTGTTATGGGCTGATCTCTCTTTCCCTTTCTCCTCTTGTCTCTCTGGAGATTTCTCTCTGTTTCCTATGAATAATGATGGCAATTTTCGTGCCCAGGGTCCCATATATATAGAAGAAGGCGTGGCCAACTGCCTTGTCCAAGGGGACACCATTTGGTAAGAGAATGGGCACCTTTGGTCCCATCGCATCCATTCGGCCATAACTGCCTCTCCTTGCACCCTTTCGCCTATAACTGTCCACCAGCAGTTCCTGGAGGAGTCTGGACCCTTTGCCAAGGTCCTGGACCGAGACTATGGACTGTCCAAGCCATTGTCTCAATGGCCTGACCACAAGACCCAACCGACTGACCCAACCGTGACCCGACCTAGCCCAACTGCCCAAGACCCTAACACTACTCCTAGCTGAGATGAGCTGACTGCTAGCTGCCCCAGCTGGGTGAGCTAGTCCACCAGCTCCAGTGAGCTGACCTAACCTGAGTGAGCTACCTCCAAGCTCCACTTAGCTGGTTGAGCTTCATCCGGATCTTATCCAGCTACCGGATTACTTGTCCAGCTCCTTCAACTTACCTCTTCCTTGTTTTGGTTAAGTCTCAACTTCCTGAATCCCTTGACCTTACTTCAAGGCCATGACACACTTGTGTTTAGGTCACATGACCTGATTAGTGAGTCTCATATCCCCATGGACGATCCTAACGATCATCTCTCGGATCGGGGACATGACAATGTTCGGATCAGACCGGTACCCAATATGAGAGGATTCAGCTTCCCCCTCTAGTTCTTATTTCAGATGCAGCTCAGCTCATTCCTCCCGAACCTCAGTAGGGTCGAGTTGACTTAGAGGCAATCCAGATTCATTATTAACCTTCTCCAACTGAGTCAGCAACAAAAACTGGTGGATTAACCCCATCAGCATCCACTTGTCCGGATGTGTGGGTGAACAACCACAACCCAACCATCCTAGAATCAAGCATTCTCTGATACAAACTTGTAAGACCCGAACCCGGCCTTCTAGGCCGCGGTCGATGCCTCACGTCGCTTGGTGCACACACTGACCGAACCTGTCAATTTTTGAACCTTTCCTTTTATAGTTTGCCCTTAAGGCGAAGGTTTACTTAGCTCTTAGCTAAAGACTATCTTAGTCATTCTCTAGCTTAGATCCTTTCAACTTATGCACAGCGGAATATTATCTACTTAACCATTGGACTAACTCCAACCTAATACTGGTCCAGTCGAATCACCTCAGCTAATGGTTAGTACACTCAACTACCAGCTAGCTCAAAGGTCGATCCTACCTAAACCAAGTCACACAAGTCCTGAGGTTCCATTCCCCTAACCATTCTATCTAGATCTAAGCAACTAATTGCTAGATCTTACCTTTGCCACATCCACGGAGCTTGTTAGCTCATCGGTCCCAGCTGGCTTAGCTGTTAAGCTAGCTCATCCAGCTAGCTGAGCTGAATCACTTCACCTGAGGTTCCATCTCTTCCAACTGATCGAGCTGCGAGGTAGCTTCGCCCAGCTTCCCGTCTACTCATACATATTCCTTATACCTGTATAAACCCTTCCCCCTTGGTACTTAGTCATTCAGCCAACCATCCCCACAGACCAAGTACCTTTGCGAAGTCTTCAGCTACAAAAATGACCTCAAGCAAACATGCTCCAAAAATTAATTAAAATTCATGAAAACTCCTGATAATTTCCCACTAAGAGATTCCCATAATCGGAATCCAATGAATCGACCCATAACATATGGATTCTGATCATGATCAGTCTATTCAGTCAAACTTGACATCATCAACTCAATTCCTAAAATCTAATTAAAATTCATGATATTCATGATAAATCACCACTAAGAGATTCCCAAAAGGGTTTCCCCAAATTCGGCCTATATCATATAGATCTCGGCCATGATCAGTCCGGCCAAGGGCAAGGACTATGTTCCTGAACCGGCCAAGGCCTTGGTTCAGTGCCTCCATGTATTAGGAGTATGCTCCTCTGGAGTCAAGTCCTCTCATGGAATAATAATTCCCATCATATCCCAACTCAATCAACCAACCACCCCACATGACTCAGAACTGATGAGTCTTCACACTTACCTAACCGACCATAGAACCATGTCCCAATGGAACCGATTAATCTTGCTCTTACAACCGGTGCATCCTTTGATCAATCAGATCAGACACCTTGATCCATCATCTATGGATCAGGTCGTCTATCCTTGCCCATGATCAGATCACACACGGCCTTCCTTGTATAAACACACCGGCTCCATACTTGTGGTCCATGCCCACAAGTACTAGCCTTGCTCATCTCCTTTGCTTGCTGTTGGTTCCAAACGAATTGAACCTTGCACTACCCATGGTTCCCCTTATACTAGGGGTCCCATATGACTCCTCAATGGGCCGGATCAATGGTTCACACCATGATCAAACCCAACACAATCCATGATCCATCATGGATCACTACCCAATGAATATCATCTAACTATCATCCCACATGGATGAGTTAGATCAGCAATGATCCTCCCCTTCTCTCAGGGTCCTGGATCCTTAGTTTGCATCACAATATATGGTCTTCATTGGGCGTACCATACCTGGCATTAATCACACCACAAGAGACAGCAATATAACTAGAAAGTAATCATAAACATCTTACCTTATCAGTGATGTCTGTAGATCTTGTGCCATCCCTTGTAAAGTGCGGCCTTGATCTTCCAGAGTACACCTCCATCAAGTATTATCACATACCTCCAGTATTTATAAGATCCAATCAAGGGTCGCACCAAAGTTCCCATCCATGGAACTCCCATGAAACCAGTTTCTGCACTGCATCCGCCTTCAGGCTGTCTTGGCCTTTGAGAGTGGAGTCCGGCCTTCTCCATTCTCTCCCTACCTTTTGCGTGTGTTCCCAGAACACATAGTAATCCTAGGAAGTGTTCATCCATGATCAAATACTACCCAAGGGTCGTGCATCACTTCCCCCTTTGTTGCCCATGAAACTGCCTTTCTACACACATCTGCCTTCAAGGCTGTCTTAGCCATTGGAATTGAATTCCGGTCTTCTATCTTCTCTCCTGGCTATTTTCGTGTGTTTTGTGGATAAATAAGGAATCACTGGCGTGCCTTAAAACCCACGGCCTTCACTGACTAATCATCCTTACCGGATTCCCCCAAACAAGCAATATCAGCCTTGTTATGGGCTGATCTCTCTTTCCCCTTCTCCTCTTGTCTCTCTGGAGTTTTCTCTATGTTTCCTATGAATAATGATGGAAATTTTCGTGCCCAGGATCCCATATATATAGAAGAAGGCGTGGCCAACTGCCTTGGCCAAGGGGACACCATTTGGTAAGAGAATGGGCACCTTTGGTCCCATCGCATCCCTTCGGCCATAACTGCCTCTCCTTACACCCATTCCCCTATAACTGTCCACCAGCAGTTCCTGGAGGAGTCTGGACCCTTTGCCAAGGTCCTGGACCGAGCCTAGGGACTGTCCAAGCCATTGTCTGAATGGCCTCACCACAAGACCCAACCGGCTGACCCAACTGTGACCCGACCTAGCCCAACTGCCCAAGACCCAAACACTACTCCCAGCTGAGATGAGCTGACTGCTAGCTGCCTCATCTGGGTGAGCTAGTCCACCAGCTCCAGTGAGATGACATAACCTGAGTGTTCTACCTCCAAGCTCCACTTAGCTGGTTGAGCTTCATCCGGATCTTATCCAGCTACCGGATTACTTGTCCAGCTCCTTCAGCTTACCTCTTCCTTGTTTTGGTTAAGTCTCAGCTTCCTAAATCTCTTGACCTTACTTCAAGGCCATGACACACTTGTGTTTAGGTCACATGACCTGATTAGTGAGTCTCCTATCCCCATGGACGATCCTAACGATAATCTCCTGGATCGGGGACAAGACAGTCCATGGTCCGTTAAGTGAAATCCTTCCATTCAGTGCGGATAAGGCTGATCAAATAAGCCGATCAGTACGTGTGGGACAATTTTTCATGGCCCGATGGACCAGTCTGGACAGTCCTTGGTCTTTCCAGGCAGTACGGATGGCTGATCGTATCAGCCTATCAGTAAGTGTGGGTCATTTTTCATGTACTTATGGGACCAATCCGAACAGTCCATGGTCCGTTGAGCTATATCCTTCCATTCAGTACGGATAAGGCTGATCATATCAGCCTATCAGTATGTATTGGTCGATTTTTATGGCCTGATGAACCAGTTTGGAGAGTCCTTGGTCCATCAAGGCAGTACGGATGGCTAATTGTATCAACCTATCAGTACATATGGGTCAGTTTTCATGTACTGATGGGACCATGGGTCAGTTTTCATGTACTGATGGGACCAGTCCGGACAGTCCATGGTCTGTTGAGTTAAATCTTTCCATTCAGTATGGTTTAGGCTGATCATATCAGCCTATCAGTACGTATGGGTCGATTTTTCATGGCCTGATGGACAGGTCTGGACAGTCCTTGGTCCATCCAGGCCGTACGGATGGCAGATCGTATCAACCTATCAGTATGTATGGGTCATCTTTCATGTATTGATGGGACAAGTCTGGACAGTCCACGGTCTGTTTAGTTAAGTCCATCCATTCAGTGTGGATAAGGCTGATCATATCAGCCTATCAGTACGTGTGGGACGATTTTTTCATGGCCTGATGGAGCAGTCTGGACAGTCCTTGGTCCTTCCAGGCAGTACGGATGGTTGATCGGATCAGCCTATCAGTAAGTATGGGTCATTTTTCATGTACTGATGGGACAGTCTGAACAGTCCATGGTCCGTTGAGCTATATTCTTCCATTCAGTACAGATAAGGGTGATCATATCAGCCTATCAGTACGTATTGGTCAATTGTTTATGGCCTTATGGACCAGTCGGGACAGACCTTGGTTCTGCCAGGCAGTACGGATGGCTGATCGTATCAGCCTATCAGTACGTATGGGTCATTTTTCAATTATTGATGGGACCAGTCAAGACTGTCCATGGTCCGTTGAGTTAAATCTTCAATTCAGTACGGTTAAGGCTGATAATATCAGCATATCAGTATGTATGAGTTGATTTTTCATGGCCTGATTGACCAGTTTGGACAGTCCTTGGTCAATCCAGGCAGTACGGATTGCTGATCATATCAGCCTATCAGGACATGTGGGTCATTTTCCAAGTACTGATGGGACCAGTTTTGACAGACCATGGTCCGTTGAGTTAAATCCTTCCATTCAGTACAGTTAAGGTTAATCATATCAGCCTATCAGCATGTATGGGTTGATTTTTCATGGCCTGATGGACCCGTCTAGACAGGCCTTGGTCCATCCAGGCAGTATTGATTGCTGACCGTATCAGCATATCAGAACGTATGGGTCCTTTTTCATGTACTGATGGGACCAGTCTGGACAGTCTTTGGTCCGTTGAGTTAAATCCTTCCATTCAATATGGATAAGGTTGATCATATCAGCCTATTAGTACGTGTGATTCAATTTTTCAATGGCCTGATGGACTAGCCTGGACAGTCGTTTGTCATTCCAGGCAGTAAGGATGGCTGATCGGTTAAGCCTATCAGTACGTATGGGTCGATTTTCATGTACTGATGGGACCAGTCTGGAAAGTCCATGGTCCATTGAGTTAAATCCTTTCATTTAGTGCGGATAAGGTTGATCATATCAGCCCATCAGTACGTGTCGGTCGATTTTTCATCGCCTGAAGGACCAGTCTGGACAGTCCTTGGTCCTTTCAGTCAGTACGGATGGCTGATCGTACCAGCCTATCAGTACGTATGGGTCATTTTTCATGTATTGATGGGACCATTATGGACAGTCCATGATCCGTTGAGTTATAACCTTCAATTCAGTATGGATAAGGCTGGTCATATCAGCCTATCAGTACGTGTGGGTCAATTTTAGTGACATGATGGACCAGTCTGGACAGTCCTTGGTCCTTCCATGCAGTACAAATGGCTGATCGTATCAGCCTATCAATACGTATGTGTCATTTTCATCAACGGACCATGGACAGTCTGGACTAGTCCCATCACTACATGAAAAGTGACCCATACGTACTGATAGGCTGATACGATCAGCCATCCGTACTGCCTAGCAGGACCAAGGACTGTCCAGGCTGGTCCATAAGGCCAAAAACAATCGACAAATACGTACATATAGGCTGATATGATCAGCCTTATCTGTAATGAATGGAAGGATATAGCTCAACAGACCATGGACTGTTTGGACTGGTCCTATCAGTACATGAAAAATGACCCATACTTACTGATAGCCTGATACGATCAGCCATCCGTACTTCCTGGAAGGACCAAAGAATATCCAGACTGGTCCATCAGGCCATGAAAAAATGTCCCACACGTACTGATAGGCTGATATGATCAGCCTTATCCGCACTGAATGGAAGGATTTAACTCAACAGACCATGGACTGTCCGGACTGGTCCCATCACTAAATGAAAAATGACCCATACGTACTGATAGGTTGATGCAATAAACCATCTGTACTTCCTGGATGGACCAAGGACTGTCCAGACTGGTCCCATCAGTACATGAAAAATGAAACATACGTTTGGATAGGCTGATACTATCAGCAATCCGTACTGCCTGGATGGACCAAGGACTGTCCAGACTTGTCCATCAGGCCATGAAAAATCAACCCATACATACTGATATGCTGATATGATCAGCCTTAACAGTAATGAATTAAAGAATTTAACCCAACGGACCATGGACTGTCCGGACTAGTCGCATGAGTACATGAAAAATGACCAATACGTATTTATAGGCTGATACGATCAGCCATCCATACTGCCTGGAAGGACTGAGGACTGTCCAGACTGGTCCATAAGGCTATGAAAAATCAACCCATACGTACTGATAGGTTATATGATCAGCCTTATCCATACTGAATGGAATGATTTAACTCAATGGACCATGGAATTTCTGGACTGGTCCCATCAGTACATGAAAACTGAACCATACGTACTGATAGGCTTATACGATCAGCCATCCGTACTGCCTGGAAGGACCAAGGACTGTCCAGACTGGTCAATCAGGCCATGAAAAATCAACCCATAAATACTGATATGCTGATATGATCATCCTTATCCGTATTGAATGGAAGGATTTAACTCAATGGACCATGGACAGTCTTGACTGGTCCAATCAGTACATGAAAAATGACCCAGACGTACATATAGGGTGATACTATCAGCCATCCGTACTGCCTGGCTAGACCAAGGACTGTCCAGACTGGTCCATAAGGTCATAAACAATCGACCAATACGTACTGATCGGCTGATATGATCAGCCTTATCCGTACTGAATGGAAGGATATAGCTCAACGGACCATGGACTGTTCGGACTGG
Source organism: Sinapis alba (assembly GCA_012274485.2). Classification (NCBI taxonomy): domain Eukaryota; kingdom Viridiplantae; phylum Streptophyta; class Magnoliopsida; order Brassicales; family Brassicaceae; genus Sinapis; species Sinapis alba. The sequence goes on along the minus strand of MU105947.1, from coordinate 34,845 downwards.
TCCCATCAGTACATGAAAAATGACCCATACTTATTGATAGGCTGATACGATCAGCCATCCATACTGCCTGGAAGTACCAAGGACTGTCTAGACTGGTCCATCAGGCCATGAAAAATCGTCCCACACGTACTGATAGGCTGATATGATCAGCCTTATCCGCACTAAATGGAAGGATTTAACTCAACAGACCATTGACTGTCCAGACTGGTCCCATCAATACATGAAAAATGACCCATACGTACTGATAGGCTTATACGATCAGCCATACATACAACCTGGAAGGACCAAGGACTGTCCATACCTGTCCATCGGGCCATGAAAAATCGACCAATACGTACTGATAGGCTGATATGATCAGCCTTAACCGTACTGAATGGAAGGTTTAACTCAACGGACCATGGACTGTCCGGACTGGTCCTATCAGTACATGACAAATGACCCATACGTACTGATAGGTTGATACAATTAGCAATCCGTACTGCCTGGATGGACCAAGGACTCTCCAGACTGGTTCATCAGGCCATAAACAATCGACCAATACGTACTGATAGGCTGATATGATCAGCCTTATCCGTACTGAATGGAAGGATAAAGCTCAACAGACCATGGACTGCTTGGACTGGTCCCATCAGTACATGAAAAATGACCCATACGTACTGATAGGATGATACGAACAGTCATCCTAACTACACGGAAGGACCAAGGACTGTCCAGACTGGTCCATCGGGCCCTGAAAAATCAACCCATACATACTGATAGGCTGATATGATCAGCCTTATACGTACTGAATGGAAGGATTTATCTCAAGGAACCACGGACTGTCCGGACTGGTCCCATCAGTACATGAAAAATGACCCATACGTACTGATAGGTTGATACAATCAGCAATCCGTACTGCCTGGATGGACCAAGGACTGTCCAGACTAGTCCATCAGGCCATGAAAAATCAACCCATACATACTGATATGCTGATATGATCAGCCTTGACCGTACTGAATTAAAGCATTTAACTCAACGGATCATGGACTGTCCAGACTAGTCGCATCAGTACATGAAAAATGACCCATCCATAAGGCCATCAACAATCGATCAATACGTACATATAGGCTGATATGATCAGCCTTATACGTACTGAATGGAAGGATTTAACTCAACGAACCACAGACTGTCCGGAGTGGTCCCATAAGTACATGAAAAATGACCCATACGTACTGATAGGTTGATACAATCAGCCATCCGTCCTGCCTGGATGGACCAAGGACTCTCCAGACTGGTTCATCAGGCCATGAAAAATTGCCATACGTACTGATAGGCTGATATGATAAGCCTTAACCGTACTGAATGGAAGGATTTAACTCAACAGACCATGGACTGTCTAGACTGGTCCCATCGGTACATGAAAAATGACCATTACGTTCTGATAAGCTGATACAATCAGCAATCCGTACTGCCTGGATGGACCAAGGACTGTCCAGACTAGTCCACCAGGCCACGAAAAATCAACCCATACATACTGATATGCTGATATGATCAGCCTTTACCATACTGAATTAAAGCATTTAACTAAACGGATCATAGACTGTCCGGACTAGTCGCATCGGTACATGAAAAATTACCCATACATACTGATAGATTGATACAATTAGCCATCCGTACTGCCTGGTTGGACCAAGGACTCTCCAGACCGCTTCATCATGCCATAAACAATCGACCAATACGTACTGATAGGCTGATATTATCAGCCTTATCCGTACTGAATGGACGAATATAGCTCAACGGACCATGGACTGTTCGAACTGGTCCAATCAGTACATGAAAAATGACCCTTACGTACTGATAGGCTGATACGATCAGCCATCCGTACTGCCTAGCAGGACCAAGGACTGTCTAGACTGGTCCATAAGGCCATAAACAATCAATCAATACGTACAGATAGGCTGATATGAGCAGCCTTATCCTTACTGAATGGAAGGATATAGCTCAACGGACCATTGACTGTTCGGACTGGTCCCATCAGTACATCAAAAATTACCCATACTTACTGATAGGCTGATACGATCAGCCATCCATACTTCCTGGAAGGACCAAGGACTGTCCAGACTGGTCCATCAGGCCATGAAAAAACGTCCCACACGTACTGATAGGCTGATATGATCATCCTTATCCGCACTGAATGGAAGGATTTAACTCAACGGACCATGGACTGTCCGGACTGGTCCCATCAGTAAATGAAAAATGACCCATACGTACTGATAGGTTGATACAATTAACCATCTGTATTGCCTTGATGGACCAAGGACTCTCCAGACTGGTTCATCAGGCCATAAACAATCGACCAATACGTATTGATAGGCTGATATGATCAGCCTTATCCGTACTGAATGGAAGGATATAGCTCAACAGACCATGGACTGTTTGGACTGGTCCCATCAGTACATGAAAAATGACCCATACGTACTGATAGGCTGATACGATCAGTCATCCTAACTACATGGAAGGACCAAGGACTGTCCAGACTGGTCCATCGGGCCCTGAAAAATCAACCTATACATACTGATAGGCTGATATGATCAGCCTTATACGTACTGAATGGAAGGATTTAACTCAACGAACCACAGACTGTCCGGAGTGGTCCCATCAGTACATGAAAAATGACCCATACGTACTGATAGGTTGATACAATCAGCCATCCGTACTGCCTGGATGGACCAAGGACTCTCCAGACTGGTTCATCAGGCCATGAAAAATTGCCATACGTACTGATAGGCTGATATGATCAGCCTTAACCGTACTGAATGGAAGGATTTAACTCAATAGACCATGGACTGTCTAGACTGGTCCCATCGGTACATGAAAAATGACCATTACGTTCTGATAAGCTGATACAATCAGCAATCCGTACTGCCTGGATGGACAAGGACTGTCCAGACTAGTCCACCAGGCCATGAAAAATCAACCCATACATACTGATATGCTGATATGATCAGCCTTGACCGTACTGAATTAAAGCATTTAACTCAACGGATCATAGACTGTCCGGACTAGTCGCATCGGTACATGAAATATGACCCATACATACTGATAGGCTGATACAATCAGCTATCCGTACTGCCTGGAAGGACCAAGAACTGTCCAGACCGATCATTTGGGCCATGAAAAATCGTCCCACACGTACTGATATGCTGATATGATCAGCCTTATCCGCACTGAATGGAAGGATTTACCTCAAAGGACCATGGACTGTCCGGACTGGTTCCATCAGTAAATGAAAAATGACCCATACGTACTGATAGGCTGATACGATCAGCCATCCGTACTGCCTAGCAGGACCAAGGACTGTCCAGACTGGTCCATAAGGCCATAAACAATTGATCAATACATACAGATAGGCTGATATGATCAGCCTTATCCGTACTGAATGGAAGGATATAGCTCAACGGACCATTAACTGTTCGACTGGTCCCATCAGTACATTAAAAATTACCCATACTTACTGATAGGCTGATACGATCAACCATCCGTACTGCCTGGAAGGACCAAGCACTTTCCAGACTGGTCCATCAGGCCATGAAAAAACGTCCCACACGTACTGATAGGCTGATATGATCATCCTTATCCGTACTGAATGGAAGGATTAAACTCAACGGACCATGGACTATCCGGACTTGTCCCATCAGCAAATGAAAAATGTCCCATACGTATTTATAGGCTGATACGATCAGCCATCCGTACTTGCCTGGAAGAACCAAGGACTTTCCAGACTGGTCCATAAAGCCATGAAAAATCAACCCATACCTACTGATAGGTTATATGATCAGTCTTATCCGTATTGAATGGAAGGATTTAACTCAACGGACCATGGACTTTCTGGACTGGTCCCATCAGTACATGAAAACTGACCCATACGTACTGATAGGCTTATACGATCAGCCATCCGTACTGCCTGGAAGGACCAAGGACTGTCCAGACTGGTCCATCAGGCCATGAAAAATCGACACATACGTACTGATAGGCTGATACGATCAGCCTTATCCGTACTGAATACGATCAGCCATTTGTACTGCATGGAAGGACCAAGGACTGTCCATACTGGTCCATCAGGTCATGAAAAATTGATCCGCGCGTACTAATAGGCTGATATGATCAGCCTTATCCATACTGAATGGAAGTTATAACTCAACGGACCATGGACTGTCCAGATTGGTCCCATTAGTACATGAAAAATGACCCATACGTACTGATAAGCTGGTATGATCAGCCATCCGTACTGCCTGAAAGGACCAAGGACTGTCCAGACTGGTCCTTCAGGCGATGAAAAGTCGACCCACATGTACTGATAGGCTGATATGATCAGCCTTATCCGCACTGAATGAAAGGATTTAACTTAATGGACCATGGACTGTCCAGACTGGTCCCATCAGTACATGAAAATCGACCCATATGTATTGATAGGCTGATACGATCAGCCATCCCTACTGCCTGGAAAGACAAACAACTGTCGAGACTAGTCCATCAGGCCATGAAAAATTGACTAACACGTACAAATAGGCTGATATGATTAAATTTATCCATATTGAATGAAAGGATTTAACTCAATGGACCAAGGACTGTCCTGACTGGTCCCATCAGTACATAAAAAATGACCCATATGTTCTCATATGTTCATACAATCAACAATCCGTCCTGCCAGGATGGACCAAGGACTATCCAGACGGGTTCATCAGGCCATGAAAAATCAGCCCATACATACTGATAGGCTGATATGATTAACCTTAACCATACTGAATGGAAGGATTTAACTCAACGGACCATGGACTGTCCAGACTGGTCCCATAAGTACATGAAAAATGACCCATATGTTCTGATAGGCTTATACGATCAGCAATCTGTACTGCCTGGATTGACCAAGGACTTTCCAGACTGGTCCATCAGGCCATGAAAAATCAACCTATACATACTGATATGCTGAAATTATCAGCCTTAACTGTACTGAATTGAATGATTTAACTTAACGGACCATGGACAGTCTGGACTGGTCCCATTAGTAATTGAAAAATGACCCATACGTACTGATAGGCTTATACGATCAGCCATCCGTACTGCCTGGAAGGACCAAGGCCTGTCCAGACTGGTCCATCAGGTCATTAAAAATTGATCCACACGTACTGATAGGCTGATATGATCAGCCTTATCCATACTGAATGGAAGGTTATAACTCAACGGACCATGGACTGTCCAGACTGGTCCCATCAGTACATGAAAATTGACCCATATGTACTGATAGGCTGGTACGATAAGCCATTTGTACTGCCTGAAAGGACCAAGGACTGTCCAGACTGGTCCTTCAGGCGATGAAAAATCGACCCAAACGTACTGATAGGCTGATATGATCAGCCTTATCCACACTAAATGAAAGGATTTAACTCAATGGACCATGGACTTTCCAGACCGGTCCCATCAGTACATTAAAATCGACCCATACGTATTGATAGGCTTATACGATCAGCCATCCTTACTGCCTGGAAGGACAAATGACTGTCCATGCTAGTCCATCAGGCCATGAAAAATTGACTCACAGGTACTAATAGGCTGATATGATCAACCTTATCCATATTGAATGGAAGGATTTAACTCAACGGACCAAGGACTGTCCAGAATGTTCCCATCAATACATGAAAAATGACCAATACATTCTGATATGCTGATACGATCAGCAATCAGTATTGCCTGGATGGACCAAGGACTGTCTAGACGGGTCCATCAGGCCATGAAAAATCAATCCATACATACTGATAGGCTGATATGATTAACCTTAACCGTACTGAATGGAAGGATTTAACTCACCGGACAATGGTCTGTCCAGACTAGTCCCATCAGTACATGAAAAATGACCCATATGTTCTGATAGGCTGATACGATCAACAATCCGTACTGCCTGGATTGACCAAGGACTGTCCAGACTGGTCCATCAGGCCATGAAAAATTAACTCATACATATTGATATGCTGATATTATCAGCGTTAACCATACTGAAATGAAGGATAACCGGACCATGGACTGTCCAGACTAGTCCCATCGGTACATGAAAAATGACCCATACGTACTGATAGGCTGATACAATCAGCCATCCGTACTGCCTGGAAGGACCAAGGACTGTCAAGACTAGTCCATTTGGCCATGAAAAAGTCGACCCATACGTATTGATAGGCTGATATGATCAGCCTTATCCGTATTGAATGGAAGGATTTAACTCAACAGACCATGGATTGTCCAGACTAGTCCCATCATTACATGAAAAATGACCCATACGTTCTGATAGGCTCATACGATCAGCCATCCGTACTGCCTAGCAGGACGAAGGACTGTCCAGACTGGTCCATAAGGCCATAAACAATTGATCAATACGTACAGGTAGGCTGATATGATCAGCCTTATCCGTACTGAATGGAAGGATATAGCTCAACGGACCATTGACTGTTCGGACTGGTCCCATCAGTACATTAAAAATTACCCATACTTACTGATAGGCTGATACGATCAACCATCCGTACTGCCTGGAAGGACCAAGCACTTTCCAGACTGGTCCATCAGGCCATGAAAAAACGTCCCACACGTACTGATAGGCTGATATGATCATCCTTATCCGTACTGAATGGAAGGATTTAACTCAACAGACCATGGACTATCCGGACTGGTCCAATCAGTAAATGAAAAATGACCCATACTTATTTTTAGGCTGATACGATCAGCCATCCGTACTGCCTGGAAGAACCAAGGACTGTCCTGACTGGTCCATAAGGCCATGAAAAATCAACCCATACGTACTGATAGGTTATATGATTAAACTTATCCGTATTGAATGGAAGGATTTAACTCAATGGACCATGGACTTTCTGCATTAGTCCCATCAGTACATGAAAACTGACCCATACGTACTGATAGGCTTATACGATCAGCCATCCGTACTGCCTGGAAGGACCGAGGACTGTCCAGACTGGTCCATCAGGCCATGAAAAATCGACCCATACGTACTGTAGGCTGATACGATCAGCCTTATCCGTACTGAATGGAAGGATATAACTCAACGGACCATGGACTGTCTGGACTGGTCCCCTCAGTACATGAAAATGACCCATACGTACTAATAGGCTGATATGATTAAATTTATCCATATTGAATGAAAGGATTGAACTCAATGGACCAAGGACTGTCCTGATTGGTCCCATCAGTACATAAAAAATGACCCATACGTTCTCATATGCTCATACAATCAACAATCCGTCCTGCCTGGATGGAGCAAGGACTTTCCAGACGGGTCCATCAGGCCATAAAAAATCAGCCCATATATACTGATAGGCTGATATGATTAACCTTAACCATACTGAATGGAAGGATTTAACTCAACGGACCATGGACTGTCTAGACTGGTCCCATCAGTACATGAAAAATGACCCATATGTTCTGATAGGCTGATACGATCAGCAATCTGTACTGCCTGTATTGACCAAGGACTGTCCAGACTGGTCCATCAGGCCATGAAAAATCAACCTATACATACTGATATGCTGAAATTATCATGCTTAACTGTACTGAATTGAATGATTTAACTTAACGGACCATGGACAGTTTGGACTGGTCCCATCAGTAATTGAAAAATGACCAATATGTACTGATAGGCTTATACGATCAGCCATCCGTACTGCCTGGAAGGACCAAGGCCTGTCCAGACTGGTCCATCAGGCCATGGAAAATCGACCCATACGTATTGATAGGCTGATATGACCATCCTTATCCGTACTGAATGGAAGGATATAACTCAACGGACCCTGGACTGTCCGGACTGGTCCCATCAGTACATGAAAATGACCGATACCTACTGATAGGCTGATACGATCAGCCATTTGTACTGCATGGATGGACCAAGGACTGTCCAGACTGGTCCATCAGGTCATTAAAAATTGACCCACACGTACTGATAGGCTGATATGATCAGCCTTATCCATACTGAATGGAAGGTTATAACTCAACGGACCATGGACTGTCCAGACTGGTCCCATCAGTACATGAAAAATGACTCATATGTACTGATAGGCTGGTACGATAATCCATCTGTACTGCCTGAAAGGACCAAGGACTGTCCAGACTGGTCCTTCAGGCGATGAAAAATCGACCCAAACGTACTGATAGGCTGATATGATCAGCCTTATCCACACTAAATGAAAGGATTTAACTCAATGGACCATGGACTTTCCAGACCGGTCCCATCAGTACATTAAAATCGACCCATACGTATTGATAAGCTTATACGATCAGCCATCCTTACTGCATGGAAGGACAAATGACTGTCCATGCTAGTCCATCAGGCCATGAAAAATTGACTCACAGGTAGTAATAGGCTGATATGATCAACCTTATCCATATTGAATGGAAGAATTTAACTCAACGGACCAAGGACTGTCCAGAATGTTCCCATTAGTACATGAAAAATGACCAATACATTCTGATATGCTGATACGATCAGTAATCAGTACTGCCTGGATGGACCAAGGACTGTCTAGACGGGTCCATCAGGCCATGAAAAATCAATCCATACATACTGATAGGCTGATATGATTAACCTTAACCGTACTGAATGGAAGGATTTAACTCACCGGACAATGGTCTGTCCAGACTGGTCCCATCAGTACATGAAAAATGACCCATATGTTCTGATAGGCTGATACGATCAACAATCCGTACTGCCTGGATTGACCAAGGACTGTCCAGACTGGTCCATCAGGCCATGAAAAATTAACTCATACATATTGATATGCTGATATTATCAGCATTAACCGTACTGAATTAAAGGATCAACGGACCATGGACTGTCCAGACTAGTCCCATCGGTACATGAAAAATGACCCATACGTACTGATAGGCTGATACGATTGTCCATCTGTACTGCATGGATGGACCAAGGACTGTCCAAACTGGTCCATTAGGCCATGAAAATCAACCCACACGTAATGATAGGCTGATATGATCAGCCTTATCCGTACTGAATGGAAGGATTTAACTCAACGGACCATGGACTGTCCAGACTGGTCCCATCAGTACATGAAAAATGACCCATACGTACTGATAGGCTGATACGATCAGCCATCCGTACTGCCTGGATGGACCAAGGACTGTCCAGACTGGTCCATCAGGCCATGATAAATCGACCCACACGTAATGATAGGCTTATATGATCAGCCTTATCCGTACTGAATTGAAGGATATAACTTAACGGATCATCAACTGTCCAGACTGGTTCCATCAGTAGATCAAAAATGACCTATACATACTTATAAGCTGATACGATCATCCATCTGTACTGCCTGGACCAACCAAGGACTGTCCAGACTGGTCCATTAGGCCATCAAATATTGACCCCCAGTTACTGATAGGCTGATATGATCAGTCTTATCCGTACTGAATGGAAGGATTTAACTCAACGGACCATGGACTGTCCATACTGGTCCCATCAGTATATGAAAAATGACCCATACGTACTGATAGGCTGATACAATCATCCATCCGTACTGCATGGATGGACCAAGGACTGTCCAGAATGGTCCATCAGGTAATTAAAAATTGACCCACACGTACTGATAGGCTGATATGATCAGCCTTATCCATACTGAATGGAAGGTTATAATGCGACGGACCATGGACTGTCCAGACT
>MU105947.1:11287-21712 GCA_012274485.2 Sinapis alba | reverse complement strand
TGGTCCATCAGGCCATGAAAAATCGACCCACACGTAATGATAGGCTTATATGATCAGCCTTATCCGTACTGAATTGAAGGATTTAACTTAACGGATCATCAACAGTCCAGACTGGTTCCATCAGTAGATCAAAAATGACACATACATACTGATAGGCTGATACGATCATCCATCTGTACTGCCTGGACCGACCAAGGACTGTCCAAACTGGTCCATCAGGCCATGAAAAATCGACCCACACGTACTGATAGGCTGATATGATCAGCCTTATCCATACTGAATGGAATGATTTAACTCAACAGACCATGGACTGTCCAGACTGGTCCCATCAGTACATGAAAAATGACCTATACACACTGATAGGCTGATACGATCATCCATATGTACTACATGGATGGACCAAGGACTGTCCAGGCTGGTCAATCAGGCCATGAAAAATTGACCCACACGTACTGATAGGCTGATATGATCAGCCTTATCCGTACTGAATGGAAAGATTTAACTCAACGGACCATGAACTGTCCAGACTGGTCCCATCAGTATATGAAAAATAACCCATACGTACTGATAGGCTGATACGATCATCCATCCGTACTGCATGGATGGACCAAGGAATGTCCAGGATGGTCCATCAGGCCATAAAAAATTGACCCACACGTACTGATAGGCTAATATGATAAGCCTTATTTGTACTGAATGGAAGGGTTTAACTTAATGGCCCATGGACTGTCCCGACTGGTCCCATCAATACGTGAAAAATGACCCATTAGTTCTGATAAACTTATATGATCAGCCATCCGTACTGCCTGGGTGTACCAAGGACTGTCAAGACTGGTCCATCAGGCCATGAAAAATTGACCCATATGTACTGATAGGCTAATATGATCAGCTTATCCATACTGAATGGAAGGGTTTTACTTAATGGACCATGGACTGTCCCGACTGGTCCCATCAGTACATGAAAAATGACCCATACGTACTGATAGGCTGATACGATCAGCCATCCATACTGCCTGGAAGGACCAAGGACTGTCGAGACTAGTCCATCAAGCCATGAAAAATCGACCCATATTTACTGCTAGGCTGATATGATCAGCCTTATCCGTACTGAATGGGAGGATATAACTCAACGGACCATAGACTGTCCAGACTGGTCCCATCAATACATGAAAAATGACCCATATGTACTGAAAGGCTAATACGATCAGCCATCCGTACTGCCTGGAAGGACCAAAGACTGTCCAGACTGGTCCATCAGGCGATGAAAAATCGACCCATACATACTAATAGGCTGATATGATCAGCCCTAACCGTACTGAATGGAAGGAATTAACTCAACGGACCATGGACTGTCCAGAATGGTCCCACCAGTACATGAAAAATGGCCCATATGTTCTGATAGGCTGATACAATCAGCAATCCGTACCGCCTGGAAGGACCAAGGACTGTCCAGACTGGTCCATTAGGCCATGAAAAATCAACCCATACATATTGATATGCTGATATGATCAGCCTTAACCGTAATGAATGGAAGAATTTAACTAACCGAACGACTGTCTGGAATGGTCCCATTAGTACATTAAAAATGACCCATACATACTGATAGGCTGATACGATCACCCATACATACTGCCTGGAAGGACAAGGACTGTTCAGACTGGTCCATGAGGCCATGAAAAATCGACCCATATGTTCTGATAGGCTGATATGATCAGCGTTATCCGTACTGAATGGAAGGATATAACTCAACGGACCATGGACTGTCCAGGCTGGTCCCATCAGTAGATGAAAAATGACCCATACGTACTGATAGGCTGATACGATCATCCATCCGTACCGCATGGATGGACCAAGGACTGTCCAGGCTGGTCCATCAGGTCATGAAACTTGACCCACACGTATTGATAGGCTGATATGATCAGCCTTATCCATACTGAATGGAAGGATTTAACTCAACGGACCATGGACTGTCCAGACTGGTCCCATCAGTAGATGAAAAATGACCCATACGTACTGATAGGCTGATACGATCAACCATCCGTACTGAATGGATGGACCAAGGACTGTCCAGGCTTGTCCATCAGGTCATGAAAATTGACCCACACGTACTGATAGGCTGATATGATCAGCCTTATCCATACTGAATGGAAGGGTTTAACTCAACGGATAATGGACTGTCCAGACTGGTCCCATCAGTACATGAAAGATGACCCATACGTACTGATAAGCTGATACGATCATCCATCCGTACTACATGGATGGACCAAGGACTGTCCAGACTGGTCAATCAGGCCATTCGTACTGCATGGATGGACAAAGGACAATCCAGATGGTCCATCAGGCCATAAAAAATCTACCCATAAGTACTGATAGGATGATTTGATCAGCCTTATCCGTACTGAATGGAAGGATTTAATTCAACGGACCATGGATTGTCCAAACTAGTCCCATCAATACTTGAAAAATGACCCATACGTACTGATAGGCTGATACGATCGTCCATACGTACTGCATGGATGGACCGAGGACTATCCAGACTGGTCCATTAGGCCATGAAAATTTGACCCACACGTATTGATAGGCTGATATGATCAGCCTTATCCGTACTAAATGGAAAGATTTAACTCAACGGACCATGGACTGTCCAGACTGGTCCCATCAGTACATTAAAAATGACCCATATGTACTGATAGGCTTATACGATCAGCCATCCGTACTGCCTGGAAGGACCAAGGACTGTCCAGACTGGTCCATCAGGCCATGAAAAATCGACCCACACGTAATGATAGGCTTATATGATCAGTCTTATTCGTATTGAATTGAAGGATTTAACTCAACGGATCATCACTGTCCAGACTGGTTCCATCAGTAGATCAAAAACGACCCATACATACTGATAGGCTGATACGATCTTCCATCCGTACTGCATGGACGGACCAAGGACTTTCCAGACTGGTCCATCACGCCATGAAAAATCGACCCACACGTACTGATAGGCTGATATGATCAGACTTATCCATACTGAATGGAAGAATTTAACTCAACAAACCATGGACTGTCCAGACAGGTCGCATCAGTACATGAAAAATGACCCATACGTACTGATAGGCGGATACGATCATCCATCCGTACTGCATGAATGGACCAAGGACTGTCCAGGCTGGTCCATAAGGCCATGAAAAATTGACACACACGTACTGATAGGCTGATATATGCAGCCTTATCCATACTGAATGGAAGGATTTAACTTGACGGACCGTAGACTGTCTAGACTGGTCCCATCAGTACATGAAAAATGACCCATACGTACTTATAAGCTGATACGATCAGCCATCCGTATTGCATGGATTGACCAAGGACAGTCCAGATTGGTCCACCATGCCATAAAAAATCGACCCACACGTAATGATAGGCTTATATGATCAGCCTTATCCGTACTGAATTGAAGGATTTAACTCAACGGATCATCAACTGTCCAGACTGGTTCCATCAGTAGATCAAAAATGACCCATACATACTGATAGGCTGATACGATCATCCATCCGTACTGCCTGGATGGACCAAGGACTGTCCAGACTGGTCCATGAGGCCATGAAAAATCGACCCACACGTACTGATAGGCTGATATGATCAGCCTTATCCATACTGAATGGGAAGGATTTAACTCAACGGACCATGGACTATCCAGACTGGTCCCATCAGTACATGAAAAATGACCCATAAATACTGATAGGCTGATACGATCATCCATCCGTACTGCATGGATGGACCAAGGACTGTCCATGCTGGTCCATCAGGCCATGAAAAATTGACCCACACGTACTGATAGGCTGATATGTCAGCCTTATCCGTACTGAATGGAAGGATTTAACTCAACGGACCATGAACTGTCCAGACTGGTCCCATCAGTACATGAAAAAGACCCATACGCACTGATAGGCTGATACGATAATCCATCCGTACTGCATCGATGGACCATGGACTGTCCCGACTGGTCCCATCAGTACATGAAAAATGACCCATACGTACTGATAGGCTGATACGATCAGCCATCCATACTGCCTGGAAGGACCAAAGAGTGTCCAGACTAGTCCATCAGGCCATGAAAATTGACCCACACATATTGATAGGTTGATATGATCAACCATCCGTACTGCATGGATGGACCAAGGACTGTCCAGGATGGTCCATAAGGCCATGAAAAATTGACCCACACGTATTGATAGGCTGATATGATCAGCCTTATCCATACTGAATGGAAGGATTTAAATCAACAGACCATGGACTGTCCAGACTGGTCCCATCAGTAGATCAAAAATGACCCATACGTACTGATAGGCTGATACGATCATCCATCCGTACTGTATGGATGGAACAAGGACAGTCCAGATTGGTCCATCAGGCCATAAAAAATCAACCCATACGTACGGATAGAATGATATGATCAGCCTTATCCGTACTGAATGGAAGGATTTAATTCAACGGACCATGGACTGTCCAGACTAGTCCCATCAGTACATGAAAAATGACCCATACGTACTGATAGGCTGATACGATCATCCATCCGTACTGCATGGATGGACCAAGGACTGTCTAGGCTGGTCCATCAGGTCATGAAAATTGACCCACACATATTGATAGGCTGATATGATCAGCCTTATCCGTACTGAATGGAAGGATTTAACTCAACAGACCATGAACTGTCCAGACTGGTCCCATCAGTAGATCAAAAATGACCCATACGTACTGATAGGCTGATACGATCATCCATCCGTACTGCATTGATGGACCATGGACTGTCCCGACTGGTCCCATCAGTACATGAAAAATGACCCATACGTACTGATAGACTGATACGATCAGCCATCCATACTGCCTGGAAGGACCAAGGACTGTCCAGACTAGTCCATCAGGCCATGAAAATTGACCCACACATATTGATAGGCTGATATGTTCAGCCTTATCCCTACTGAATGAAAGGATTTAACTCAACGGACCATGGACTGTCCAGACTGGTCCCATCAGTAGATGAAAAATGACCCATACGTACTGATAGGCTGATACGATCATCCGCCCGTACTGCATGGATGGACCAAGGACAGTCCAGATTGGTCCACCAGGCCATAAATAATCTACCCATACGTACTGATAGGATGATATGATCAGCCTTATCCATACTGAATGGAAGGATTTAATTCAACGGACCATGGACTGCCCATACGAGTCCCATCAGTACATGAAAAATGACCCATACGTACTGATAGGCTGATACGGTCATCCATCCGTACTGCATGGATGGACCAAGGCCTGTCCAGGCTGGTCACTCAGGTCATGAAAATTGACCCACATGTATTGATAGGCTGATATGATCAGCCTTATCCATACTGAATGGAAGGATTTAACTCAACGGATCATCAACTGTCCAGACTGGTTTCATCAGTAGATCAAAAATGACCCATACGTACTGATAGGCTGATACGATCATCCATCCGTACTGCATGGATGGACCAAGGACAGTCCAGATTGGTCCATCAGGCCATAAAAAATCTACCCATACGTACTGATAGGATGATATGATCAGTCTTATCCGTATTGAATGGAAGGATTTAATTCAATGGACCATGGACTGTCCAGACTAGTCCCATCAGTACATGAAAAATGACCCATACGTACTGATAGGCTAATACGATCATCCATCCGTACTGCATGGATGGACCAAGGACTGTCCAGGCTGGTCCATCAGGTCATGAAAATTGACCCACACGTACTGATAGGCTGATATGATCAGCCTTATCCATACTGAATGGAAGGATTTAACTCAACGGACCATGGACTCTCTAGACTGGTCCCAACAGTACATGAAAGATGATCCATACGTACTGATAGGCTGATACGATCATCCATCCGTACTGCATGGATGGACCAAGGACTGTCCAGGCTGGTCCATCAGGCCATGAAAAATTGACCCACACGTACTGATAGGCTGATACGATCACCCTTACCGATACTGAATGGAAGGATTTAACTTTACGGACCATGGACTGTCCAGACTGGTCCCATTAGTACATGAAAAATGACCCATACGTATTGATAGGCTGATACGATCAGCCATTCGTACTGCATGGATGGACCAAGGACAGGCTAGATGGTCCATCAGGCCATAAAAAATCTACCCATAAGTACTGATAGGATGATTTGATCAGCCTTATCCGTAATGAATGGAAGGATTTAATTCAACGGACCATGGATTGTCCAGACTAGTCCCATCAGTACATGAAAAATGACCCATACGTACTGATAGGCTTATATGATCGTCCATACGTACTGCATGGATGGACCGAGGACTATCCAGACTGGTCCATTAGGCCTTGAAAAATTGACCCACACGTACTGATAGGCTGATATGATCAGCCTTATCCGTACTAAATGGAAAGATTTAACTCAACGGAACATAGACTGTCCAGACTGGTCCCATCAGTACATGAAAAATGACCCATACGTACTGATAGGCTGATACGATCAGCCATCCGTACTGCCTGGAAGGACCAAGGACTGTCCAGACTGGTCCATCAAGCCATGAAAAATCGACCCACACGTAATGATAGGCTTATATGATTAGCCTTATTCGTATTGAATTGAAGGATTTAACTCAACGGATCATCACTGTCCAGACTAGTTCCATCAGTAGATCAAAAATGACCCATACATACTGATAGGCTGATACGATCATCCATCCGTACTGCCTGGACGGACCAAGGACTGTCAAGACTGGTCCATCATGCCATGAAAAATCGACCCACACGTACTGATAGGCTGATATGATCAGCCTTATCCATACTGAATGGAAGGATTTAACTCAACAGACCATGGACTGTCCAGACTGGTCCCATTAGTACATGAAAAATGACCCATACGTACTGATAGGCTTATACGATCATCCATCCGTACTGCATGGATGGACCAAGGACTGTCCAGGCTGGTCCATCAGGCCATGAAAAATTGACCCACACGTACTGATAGGCTGATATATGCAGCCTTATCCATACTGAATGGAAGGATTTAACTCAACAGACCATAGACTGTCCAGACTGGTCCCATCAGTACACGAAAAATGACCTATACGTACTTATAGGCTGATACAATCAGCCATCCGTACTGCATGTATTGGTCCATCAGGCCATAAAAAGTTGACCCACACGTAATGATAGGCTTATATGATCAGCCTTATCCGTACTGAATTGAAGGATTTAACTCAACGGATCATCAACTGTCCAGACTGGTTCCATCAGTAGATCAAAAATGACCCATACATACAGATAGGCTGATACGAGCATCCATCTGTACTGCCTGGATGGACCAAGGACTGTTCAGACTGGTCCATCAGGCCATGAAAAATCGACCCACACGTATTGATAGGCTGATATGATCAGCCTTATCCATACTAAATCGAAGGATTTAACTCAACGGACCATGGACTGTCCAGACTGGTCCCATCAGTACATGAAAAATGACCCATATGCACTGATAGGCTGATACGATCAGCCATTCGTACTGCATGGATGGACCAAGGACAGTCTAGATGGTCCATCAGGCCATAAAAAATCTACCCATAAGTACTGATAGGATGATTTGATCAGCCTTATCCGTGCTGAATGGAAGGATTTAATTCAACAGACCATGGATTGTCCATACTAGTCCCATCAGTACATGAAAAATGACCCATACGTACTGATAGGCTGATATGATCGTCCATATGTACTGCATGGATGGACCGAGGACAATCTAGACTGGTCCATTAGGCCATGAAAAATTGACCCACACGTACTGATAGGCTGATATGATCAGCCTTATCCGTACTAAATGGAAAGGTTTAACTCAACGGACCATGGACTGTCCAGACTGGTCCCATCAGTACATGAAAAATGACCCATACGTAGTGATAGGCTGATACGATCAGCCATCCGTACTGCCTGGAAGGACCAAGGACTGTCCAGACTGGTCCATCAGGCCATGAAAAATCGACCCACACGTAATGATAGGCTTATATGATCAGCCTTATTCGTATTGAATTGAAGGATTTAACTCAACGGATCATCACTGTCCAGACTGGTTCCATCAGTAGATCAAAAATGACCCATACGTACTGATAGGCTGATACGATCATCCATCCCTACTGCACGGATGGACCAAGGACTGTCCAGGCTGGTCCATCAGGTCATGAAAATTGACCCACACGTACTGATAGGCTGATATGATCAGCCTTATCCATACTGAATAGAAGAATTTAACTCAACGGACCATGGACTGTCCAGACTGGTCCCATCAGTAGATGAAAAATTACCCATATGTACTGATAGGCTGATATGATGATCCATCCGTACTGCATGGATGGACCAAGGACAGTCTAGATGGTCCATCAGGCCATAAAAATCTACCCATAAGTACTGATAGGATGATTTGATCAGCCTTATCCGTGCTGAATGGAAGGATTTAATTCAACAGACCATGGACTGTCCAGACTAGTCCCATCAGTCCATGAAAAATGACTCATACGTACTGATAGGCTGATACGATCATCCATCCGTACTGCATGGATGGACAAAGGACTGTCCAGGCTGGTCCATCAGGTCATGAAAACTGACCCACACGTATTGATAGGCCGATATGATCAGCCTTATCCATACTGAATGGAAGAATTTAACTCAACGGATCATCAACTATCCAGACTGGTTTCATCAGTAGATCAAAAATGACCCATACGTACTGATAGGCTGATACGATCATCCATCCGTACTGCATGGATGGACCAAGGACAGTCCAGATTGGTCCATCAGGCCATAAAAAATCTACCCATACGTACTGATAGGATGATATGATCAGCCTTATCCGTACTGAATGGAACAATTTAATTCAACGGACCATGGACTGTCCAGACTAGTCCCATCAGTACATGAAAAATGACCCATACGTACTGATAGGCTGATACGATCATCCATCCGTACTGCATGGATGGACCAAGGACTGTCCAGGCTGGTCCATCAGGTCATGAAAATTGACCCACACGTATTGATAGGCTGTTATGATCAGCCTTATCCATACCAAAATGGAAGGATTTAACTCAACGGACCATGGACTGTCCAGACTGGTCCCATCAGTACAAGAAAAATGACCCATACGCACTGATAGGCTGATACGATCATCCATCCGTATTGCATGGATGGACCAAAGACTGTCCAGGCTGGTCCATCAGGCCATGGAAAATTGACCCACACGTACTGATAGGCTGATATGATCAGCCTTATCCGTACTGAATTGAAGGATTTAACTTAACGGACCATGGACTGTCGAGACTGGTCCCATCAGTACATGAAAGATGACCCATACGTACTGATAGGCTGATACGATCATCCATCCGTACTGCATGGATGGACCAAGGACTGTCAAGGCTGGTCCATCAGGCCATGAAAAATTGACCCACACTTACTGATAGGCTGATATGATCAGCCTTATCCATACCGAATGGAAGGATTTAACTCAACGGACCATGGACTGTCGAGACTCGTCCCATCAGTACATGAAAGATGACCCATACATACTGATAGGCTGATACGATCATTCATCCGTACTGCATGGATGGACCAAGGACTGTCCAGGCTGGTCCATCAGGTCATGAAAATTGACCCACACGTATTGATAGGCTGATATGATCAGCCATATCCATACTGAATGGAAGGATTTAACTCAACGGACCATGGACTGTCCAGACTGGTCCCATTAGTAGATGAAAAATGACCCATACGTACTGATAGGCTGATACGATCATCCATCCGTAACGCATAGATAGACCAAGGATTGTCCAGGCTAGTCAATCAGGTCATGAAAATTGACCCACACTTACTGATAGGCTGATATGATCAGCCTTATCCATACTGAATGGAAGGATTTAACACAACGGACCATGGACTGTCGAGCCTGGTCCCATCAGTACATGAAAGATGACCCATACGTACTGATAGGCTGATACGATCATCCATCCGTACTGCATGGATGGACCAAGGACTGTCCAGGCTGGTCCATCAGGCCATGAAAAATTGACCCACACGTACTGATATTCTGATACGATCAGCCTTATCCATACTGAATGGAAGGATTTAACTCAACGGACCATGGACTGTCCAGACTGGTCCCATCAGTACATGAAAAATGACCCATACGTACTGATAGGCTGATACGATCAGCCATTAGTACTGCATGGATGGACCAAGGACAGTCTAGATGGTCCATCAGGCCATAAAAAAATCTACCCATAAGTACTGATAGGATGATTTGATCAGCCTTATCCGTACTGAATGGAAGGATTTAATTCAACGGACCATGGATTGTCCAGACTAGTCCCATCAGTACATGAAAAATGACCCATACGTA